>JAXGGA010004702.1:0-85367 GCA_038373865.1 Uloborus plumipes | reverse complement strand
TAAAAAAGTAAAAACAAATTAATTTGAGGTATGTGATTAAAGACGGCATGTAATACCGTCATTTTTACAGCATCAGTGGGACAAATGCCACTGTTTCTCCTTCACAATTTTTTTATATTAGGCTACGACTGTGATAAACCATACAAGGAGCGCCCCGACGGGAGGTCACCTGGACCGCCCAAAAATTTTTCTCATTCGGCACATTCGGACTGACGATTCGGCACTTTCAAGGGTGCAATTTTTTTAAGGGATAGCGTGCACGGAATCTTCCTAGCATTGTTTTGAAACAAAAGTTGCAAAAATTCATTTTCGAACGATTTTAGAAGAGATCTTAGGGGGCGAGAGGCACACCTGGCATAAGGGCGCACGATCCAGGAAAATAGCACTATGAGTTGCAGAGAATTTTTTTTTATAATTTAATAGGTAAAGGGGGGGGGGGCAATGACAAACCTTGCGGGGGCTGGGTGCACCTAAGTCTATGTACGCTGCTGCCCCCCCCCCTCCTCCGTTATAATGAATCAAAGTTCAAATGTTTTTCAATCATGCCGTAGAAAATGTTGAAAATGCTAGTTTTTCATTTTGTGGTGATACCTATTGAATTTACTCATAAAGTAATGATATAAGCTATGCGTATGCTCGTATTTTATCATTCGGCACATTTCGGAATTTTATTCGCATATTGAGATTTTTTTTCCGCCCAAAAATTAAAGCTCGGAGCGCCCCTGAAACCACACTTCAGGTCCAGTTCGATATTTTGACTTCATGCACAGGGCCGTCGATTGGAGGGGAGATACTGGACCTCTAGTACCGGGGCCCGGAGCTTTTAGGGGCCCGTAAGGTTATGAACATGTTTTTCCAGTTTTAGTGTCAATAATTTCATCAAAAAAAGCTGTTTTTCAAAAAAAAAATAAAACATCTCGCTTTCCATTGCCGATTCTCAATATGAAACAATTGCTAGTACAAACACTAATGAATGAAACACGCTTGCGCAAAGGAAATTGCACCGCTTTTTAAAATCATCTGGCGATACAAATAACGTGAAAATAAAATCAGGTGCGCACTTTCGTAACTAAAAAAAAAGTTTTCCGAAATTTTTTTTTTCTTTTTTTTTTACAATGGCAAATGTGCTGAAACGGCAGCATAAAAATATGCAATTTGGGGGAGGTGCATGGGGGGCCATTAAAATTAGTACCGGGCCCCGTCGCTGGTAGCGGCGGCCCTGTTCATGCATGGTGAAACTGAAAATAGCAGATTCACTGAGATAAGTGGGTGAAAACGATACTAAAAAACTCAAGTTAAAATTTCCAGTAATTTAGTTTATTAAGATTTGCAAAGTTTCCTATATACATTTCAATATGAACTGAAGAAATCTATTATGCAACAAAAAATGTCTTGTTCAGAAAATGGGCTTTCATTTACAACTTCAAAATAGGGATTAATTACATCATGATCTTAAGAATAATGAAGTGAAATGCTCTTTATCCCTATTAATCCAGCTCAAAACTCGATTAAATTGGAGAAATCTGTCAAATAATGATGAGACGTACTGTAGTGCTGCCATCTGTTAGAAAGTCAACTAAATTTAGAAACATTTTCAAAAATATAATTTTTCTGTTGAATTTGCAAAGTTTGAAGTTATTTGTTCACACTTGAAACATGACAAGTGCATAAAACTCAATAAAATTTTATTTTTAAGATTAATAGAAGCATCGAGTCGTTTTTATCAGTAAACTTCTTTACCGTGGTTCAGTGGTGGATTTACATGTTTGACGTCTTGTCGGAATGCATTTTCAGGGGTCCTATTGTCTATCACAGAACTATGCAAAATATTTGTTTTCTCTTCGAGACCCTTGCGATCAAGAGCACCCTTCGCTTTTGTAACGGCCGTGAGCTAGGTATACAATGCTTAGCACTACAGCATCAAGTCTCGTCTCTTTAGTAATTTAATTAATCAATATAATTTGATCTGCTTTCATACTTTGATAAAGAAAAGTTGGAATAAAGAGATTTCTTAGACGTAACGAATTAGAACGTTGTTAAACTATTATATACTATAACAAGTCACAACTCAGCTGTAACACTTTTACAAGCCCCGGATTTATAAATTACCAGTGCTATGGAACTGGTGGGAGGTAAGCAGGGCTGCCGAGAGGCCATGTCGGCCTAGTCAGAAAATTGGAACCCGGCATGGATTCGGAGCTGTCTAGTTTTAAAAACTAGTTGGGGGAAGGGAGCGAAGATCAAATTGGCAAGTGACCAGCCGTGGCTCTCGGCTGGCTCTATCGGAAAGAAAATTTGACTGCAAACGTAGATACAAAAATTGGTGGTTCATACAAAAAATATTGAAAACATCCTGATCTACGCCATTTCTTTTTTGAATTGTACGAGATACATGAATACGTACGTATGCACATACAGTCGTCACAAGAAAACTCGGGACTCGACTCGGGAAAAGTGAACGTACATATTATTACAAATATAAGTATTTAAATTTAATTTGAAGTAAAATGTACTCAATAAAGCAATCATAACCAATCACTTTTAAACTATATAAAAATATTCATAAATAAATAAAATACCTCTTTTTTTTTTCTCTCACAAAGTGAACTGAAGGGAAACATTAACAACTTTAATTTGTTTCTTTCTTAACTTGCGATTAATTGTCTGAACTCTGAACAACTGGTTTCGTATATGATCACAATTTCGGTTTCCGTTACTTTTATTACTACTGTTTTCTCTTCTAAATACCCATCGCCCCTTAAGAATTTATGGCGCCTTTGAGGAATCAAATCGCCGCCAGGTTGGGAACCACTATCTTATTCAATAGATCTGAGGAATTCATAGGTGCATTCCACGCACGGACGGGTCGAAAAAACCACTCAACATTCATTCAAGGACATTGTCCCGTTTTTGAGATTGTCCCTTGTCCCAGAAGACTGACACGGGACGGCAAAAGTTTCGTATTCTTTCTTAGCGTGACCGATACTGCTGTAAAAACATTCGCACACGTGCAAATGCTATATTCTGTGTGTTTATATCATACTGTCTTTCACAGTAAAGAGGCACAAGCAAGCATCATTCTACTGGAAGGTCACAACGTACCCCTACTGTTTTGTCGAACATAAAATAAAACACAGAACGTTAAGGAAAACGATATTCTTAGATGTAGCCATTCATCAAATTAAAGAATTAATAGTAAGTGCAACAGAAGAGTTATTCAAGGTTTTTCTTAATTTTCAAGTCTTTGTTAGCTAGTAACTATTGTCACCTTTTAAATTAGCTCTCAAAGTGTATAAAATGTGAAGATTGGAATAAACAACATTTAAAGGATATGAAAAAATTGAAATTGTAAAAACTTTTGAAAATTTAGCGAAACATTCGAAAAACAATTTAAACATATAAAAAGAACAAACATGGGTAATGTACTGCCTAATCTTCAGAGCAGAAGAGACCAAAATCGTAGTCCATTTTGGTTTGATGATTCCTGGATTTGGGTACAAGTCTCTTTTATTTTCTTAGTAGGTACGAGCGGGGGGGGGGGTATTTAATTTGTCAGCTTATCTCAACTTATTCAATCCTAGTTTCAATTTTACAGTTAAAACAAAGCAAAATAAAACAATATTTCAGTTTTACTGATTCAAATATTTCAAATTTTACACATTTATTGCCGTATCATAAAAAATCAGAGACCACTGCTACTGCTCTCTGAAGATTAGGCAGCACATTACCCATGTTTGTTCTTTTTATATGTTTAAACTAGCCGGGTACCCGGCCCTGCCCGGGTTTCTGTGGGTGTATGGTGGTTTAGTGAAACTCATTCATAAATTTCCCAACACTAAAGTGCATATCTATAAACATAATGGCTACTTCTGTAAACAATGGCTATGTTATGGATAAACTTTTAAAAAAATAATGCAAGCTAAAAAAAAATAGCAAGCTACAAATAATGTTTGAGTAAATAGGAAATGTTATAAGCTTGGTATATTAAAATAAATATATATTTACAGTATCAATCGCACTGAAATTAACGATTTCCAAATATTGCTCGTTAAATAAGTCCCATTACAGGGTTGCCACAGGGAAAATGTCACAAAAAAGTAGCAAAAGTCGCCTAAAAACACTAAAAAAGTTGCAAAAAAGTAGCCTTGAAAATAAAAAAAAGTTGCAAAAAAGTAGCCTTGAAAATAAAAAAAAAAGTTGCTAAGAAGTTGAATAGTAAACCTATGACAAGCTAAACTGAAGAATGAATAATGCTTTAAAACAAGTTCCGAAAATACACATTTTAAACTGATGCATTAAATTAAAGGTACAAATAAAAAAACTAAAAAAAAAACAATAAAGTAGGATAGACCGGGGCACGTTTAAGCAGATTTTTCTCATTTTTTAACTTTTTGTTAGAAAATTTTAGATGATATGGTGTTATAAAGCAGTTAATAAAAATGCAGTTTGTGAATTCAGTTTTTGCCCTGTTTGAGTATTTAAGAGTCAAAAAAATAATTTTTAGGTCAATGTCTGTTGCGTAAACCTGCCCCATACCCGAGGCACGTTTATGCAGTCCCACTTACAGAACGACATTTTATATTATTTTGACACCGAACTTCGTTATACTGTAATCAAAAAAAGAAAAAGTTCTGCTAATATTCATATGTTTGTTTATGTTTATCTAAGCATTCGAAGTTGAAAATAGTAGTGCTGTACCGACAGGGCCGTCGGCAAGGGGGGGTGTGGGGGGGTGCTACACCCCCCCCCCCCCCCCCACTTTTCTGAAGAAAGGGGCCGCCGATTTTATTTTATTATTAAAATGAAATTTTAGAAAAATATTTCAGGACTTTAAATGAAATTTAAAAGAGAAGCGGAATAATTTAAACATTATTAAAAAAAACAGTCAACCTGAATTTTTAAAAATGTCCTGTATTTTCCGCGGCCCTAATTATTACTTACCAAAAATAAATAATTGGAGCCGCGAAAAACAGTTAAGATTCCTTCACAGCAATATTCGTTGCGAAAAATACGAAATTTTCTCGTTCATGGGGTCATGTAAACGGGAAACTATAGGTCGCCCTGCCCAGTTTGGAAAAAAAAGTACTGTATTAATATGTGCGAGAGCTTTAAAAGGTACGCGAACCTCTGTAACTAAAATTAGTTAAATTAATAAAACATAAATCAAATTAATATAATACATAATTCAATAAGATCGATGCAATATTAAAAAAAAGAATATATGCAGAGGGCCGTCAAATTTTATATTTTAAATAAAGTAATTTTACTTTATTTATCGATGCAATAATTAAAAGAGAAAAAAAGATAATATGTAGGGGCCGCCAAATTTTATATTTTAAATAAATTTAAATTAAAGACAATTACACAAAATACCATTATCGAAAGATAGTGCAATGTTTTAAACTGAAGATAATTAAAAAGAAAATTTATCACTTTTCACTTTGTGTTGGGACCGAACGAATTTTTTTATGTAGTAAATTTGAAGAAATAATAATAATAATAATAATAGAAGTTTATTATACTGAAATTAAAAAAAAAGGGGAGGGGGAATTAAATGCGGTTGCCCTCTCTGCGGCACATTGAAGAGGCTCTTTCAACCTCCTCAGACCATCAAAATGAAAATCGCATATTTTGGTGAATATTGTGCACACGTCCAGCACACGGTATAAGTTACTGTGATACTCCAGATTTTTTTTCTTAATCACATCGCAGTCAAACGACGCAAAACTGCTCATTGACAGTTTTTTTCGGTGGAAAAAGGAAACAAACAAATGCACGGGACTAAAATGTAATCGTACAGGCTGTTTTGCGGAAAAAAAGGTACCGTCTTGTGTCGAAAATCGACGGGAATTTCTTATAGCCCGCGGAAAATTGAAGGACCTCGTATTTTACAGCTATACTTTATACAGCTATATTTTATAATTTATAAAAGTACAGCAGTTTTCTGAATTAAGGGGTTACAGTACCTTTCTAACAAATTTCTTTAATTTAAGTGAAAAAATTAATTCTTTGAAATATTTGTTTCTGCACTTGTTTAACAATCAATAATTTATTTTCAAAAATTTTGAAAACTTTTTTTGAAATTTTGAAAAATGTAAGAAAATTTCAATTTTTTAAAAACCCTAAGGCTTTTTTGTTTCTGCACTAATTTCAAAATTTCTTTTTGCGAAATGATCACAATAATTACCTCAACAAATCTGTGCATTCATTTTCTTATATTTTGATTAGAAAATATTTTGTGTCCTTTTATGTAAAAAATTCTTAGAAAATTTTGTTCTTCGACGTTTAACAAACTCTAAAAAATTTTGTGATTTATAAAACGCTTATTCAATGCACAGTTTTGTTAAATATATTATCCTGAGTGCAAAAAATATTGCTTTAAAGTTATATCTGTAATAGAAAAAAATCCTTAGCATTTCCAGTAACATAGAAACACTAAAAACTGATCACCGAGAAAAAGCACTTTAAAGTTTGACTTTTCCATTAGAACACATAGCATTCATACCCTAAAGTCACTCATAACTTTTAAAATAATTTAGCTAGAACAATGCTATTTTTTTCTGAGTGTTTTAAATAACTTTTACTTTTCAAATCAGTAAAAAAATTTTTTTTTTGGTCTTTTGGTCATTTTTGAGGTACTGTAACCCCTTAAAGGAATTAAAGGAAATCACAGCTCTCTTTACTTGTACTTTTACTATGTTTTTATTTGTAAAAATTAACCTTTATCTGACAGGTTGTTTTCTTCTTTTTTTGCGTCATTTAAATTTAAGTTTTGATTTTGAAGTATTCTATTAACAATATTATTTTTTGTTAAGCTGTCATATGAAACTAAAAATAAACAGATCGAAGCAGAAGTTTTAATTTTGCCCATTAATAACTCCGAAGCTTGTTTAGTAACCATATTCCTCGATTCTAGAAGTACCTCTAGAAAAATTGGTGTTATGACTTTAACATTGACTTATGTTAATTTAAAAAAGGGGATAATTTTATATGCTTTAATAACTGTCTGAAACGTTTTTCAATCATTTGTTTCGAATGAGTTGCATACTTTTAAACGATTCTAAAATAAGAAGAAAAACTCAGTTTTTGTTGTATATTTTCCCTCTCATTTTTAATCAATTTAAGAGACATAGCACGAAAAGAGTTATTTTCTATTGATCACCAGTTTAATTCGGATATTCGCGTCAAGCTTACAATGATTCATTTAATGAAATTTTATCACTTGAAATCGTAAAACTACAAAGATAGTAAAGTTTACAAATACCTTTGTGCTGTAGATGTACAGAAAATAACAACGTTACGAATGCACAAATGAACGTTGTTATTTTCTGTACATACAAAGATAGTATTTGAAAAGCTCGCATACCAGACGAACTTTTTCTCTCCCTTCCTCATTTCTGCTAAAATACAGCTGCTAGTCCAGTCATATTAGACATTAAATTTGCAAATCACGATGTAGTTCTGATTTTTTAATACGTAGTTTGGGTCACCTAGGGTGGTGTAAATCTAAGTTTGCAGTTTTCAAAACCCTGTGCTCGCGTCGTAACTCACGAAAAACTGTAAAATTTCCCGATTTTTTTTTTCAGTTTTTCCTTTATAACGACTAAACTATAAAACTTTTGATTAAACGTGTGAAAATCATTTTAAAGAACACTAAATTTGGAGCAATTTAAGCTGAAGTGGATCTCTGTAGGACTAACGGTTTAGGAGATATTGCATTCCGAAAATAAGCCATTTTTTGCGAAAAGTGAAAAAACAAAACGGACAGGAAGTTACTGCAAATTTTAATGGCTTTCATTTAAGCCCCCAAAAAAGTCTGTAGAATCAATATTTCATTTAAAATCATTTTTTTAAAAAACGTAAATTTTGATTATTTTGAGAAATTAACGAAATTGTTTCTGACAAGAAGAAAGGAGGACTGGACGATTAAAAAAAAATGCTTAGAATGGTATAAAAAAGGGTAACACTATATTACAACGTTATTTTCATAATTAAGAAAAATCTTACAGGTCAACTTCGACATACGTACAGCATGTCCTAATGTACTGTATACGACTTACGCAAAACTGAGAAAAAGTTTCGACTCTTTTTAGTCTTTTCTTTATAACCCCTAAACAATGTAATTTTTGATGATACATGTGAATACCCAATTTAAAAAACGATAAATTTGAAACATTTTAAGCTCAAGTGGAGCTCTGTAAGACCAACGATTTAGGAGATATTGCATTTCGATTTTTTTTACGCTTTGATCACATTTCGGAAAAAATACCGACATTAGTTTTTACTCCTCAAGAAACAAAATGAACATGAAGTTACAGTAAATTTTATAGGTTTTCAGTTAAGCTCAAAAAGAAGTCTGTAGGTTAACTTTTTACTTTGCAATAGCGAAAGAAACAAGTATCTGTTCTAGTGAAAAAATGCAAAATATTTTTGATTATACATATGATAATCATTTTAAATAACACTAAATTTGAAACATTTTAAGCACAACTGAAGCTCTGTAAGACTAATAGTTAAGGAGTTATAAAGGAAACAATAAAAAAATTCGGAAAATTTCGCAGTTTTTCGCGAGTTATGCGGCAAGCTCAAAATTTAGAAAACTGCAAACTTAGATTTACACTATCCTAAGGGACCCAAATAACATTCAAAAATCAAAACTACATCGCGATTTTGTGAATTTAGCCCTTTTCTTCGCACATTATGACTGAACTATGCGACTTATATGTAAGAGCATTTTTGATCCATAAAATTTTAACAAAATATTTACGATTTGCAAATTAACTTCAAACTATGAAAGGTGATTTCTTTTATTGTCAGTTCTTAAAAATAAAAAATAAATAAAAGACACCCCCCCCCCTATATGATGAGCCCAGGGCCGCCAAATTCTCAACACCCCCCCAGATATTTCAGCTAGCGACGGCCCTGTGTACCGAATACTTGGTAAATGCTCGGTACTCGGTCAATTTACCGAATACTCGGTACTCGGCTAAATTTTGATCTGGTACTCAGCCAATGCTGAGTAGTTGTAAAAATTGAATATTTTTCATGATAACGAAATTTTTGAGAAATTTACAATTGCTTTATTCACAAAATACAACTAACTATGTTCTATGTGTGTAAATTTTTGAGAAATTTACAATTGCTTTATTCACAAAATACAACTAACTATGTTCTATGTGTGTAAATTTTTGAGAAATTTACAATTGCTTTATTCACAAAATACAACTAACTATGTTCTATGTGTATGAGTCAAAAAAAACAAAAAAAAATCTCCACTTATAAAATCAATGCATGGTAAAAGTTACTGACTATGTCTGTTCTACGTTGCAAATTCGTGAATATGCATTTGTGTGTAACTATCTTCTCTATATCACATATTTGTGTGCTAAGTTCACCTTTGGTCATGAAATGTGTAATGCAGGCCCGTCATTTAGGGGGGTCAATTGCCCCCCCCCCCCACCTGACTTGGAGAAATCAATGTATTAACATAAAAGCGGGTGTGGCAATTGTTGTTTTTCAATTAAATTGCATTATGTTTGCACCTTCTGACCTCCCATGGAAAATCTTGAAATGACGGTCCTGGTGTAATGTGATCCCTAAGATAAATATTCATAGACTAATAAGAAGCCTTACTCACCAATTTATTTTCAATCGGTCAAAAATTCAGATTAACCCTCGTAGGTCCTTACCATTTTGGTTACATTCAAGACCCTTGGGGTCATAAACGACCCCAATGTTTCCTTTTATTGATTTATTATGATTATTGAATGTTGCATGCATTTTTTAAGTTCACACACTTTTTAAGGACAAAAGAAATAAGAATAAAAAGACACAATTAAAGTGAAATTTAGTTTATGTACTAAAAAACATAATTTTAGAGCAAAGCTTACAATAACTGCAGATTTATTTACAACTGTTACAGACCTGAAACAAATGATTTTTGCAAGTGAATTTCAAACACTTAGGACATTTTACATTACATTTCTATCCAGCTTTCTTGGACAAAAATTGCAACGTCCACTTTTCTCTGACATTTTGGGGAAGCGACCCAAAGGATCTCGTGTGCAAAAAATGCAAATCGGGAAAAATAAAACAAAATGCGCATTATTGCGCATAAAAATCTAAAAGAATATGTCTCGCAAAATGCCATTAAAAACAAATGGTTGATTAGCAAGATATATTAAACAGAAATTGCATTGGGGTCGTATATGACCCCAAAGGACCCACAAGGGTTAAGAATTTTTTAAACCATCATTTTGCAGATTCAAGTTCTTGGTATAGTGTTAACAATAATACATAAGAGTAAAGCTAAGTCATTTTTATAATCGTTTGAAAAAGGTGACTCTTTTGGAGCAAGCAATACTTAGGAAAAAAATTAAAGTAAAAAATGCTATAAAAATATTTTGATTATCAAAGTCATTGTATTTTAAAATGCGGTGCAACAAGTATCATACAGAGTATTTGGTAACTTGGCCAGACTTGCGTTGGGGGAGAAAAGTCTCCAAAAAAGCAGATTTAGGGGAAAAAAGTTGCTTTTTAGCCTGTTTTTGCATAAAAAAGTTGCTAAAGTCGCCTTGTGTCCAAAAAAGTAGCAAAAAGTAGCATTTAAGTATCCTGTGGCAACCCTGCATTATTAGTTTCTATCCTCGTGACAACATTGTTGAGGTGAAAACATCTTATGTACCTAATTTAGAAATTTTTTTGACTATAAACACTTTCTATTCTCTTACTATTGCCAAAATCAATTTTTTTTTTATTTCACCCGTTAGCGATTGTTGGCTCAGATAAATATAAAAATCCTTAGAAGGCAATAAATTCCATACTTACTCCAGAGAAGCCTTGGTTCAAAATTTTCAATATGATTACAATCAATATTGTTGCTGCATGGCACCAAATTTTTGCAACAATGGGTTGAAAATTTAATCATTTAATGGGGAAATGACATAAAATTAACTGTTTTCCATAATAACTTTTTTAAACTAAGCTTTTTAGAAATAAATTATAGCTTATCCTGCTCCCTGTTACTGTAGCTATCTAATGTGAAAAAATGGTTAAAATCGGTTCATTAGTTTGGAAGATTACCCCGGACATACGTTTTCAAAAGTTGTCTTTTATGTATATAGATTAGTTTACGAATTTTCAAATTGTTCATATCCTGTTAATTTTGTTTATTCCAATCTGCACATTTTTGACACTTAGAGAGCTAATTTATTTAACTTCCACACATAATTTGCAATAAATTTTAAGCTGCAATAAAAGCGCTTGTTAATTTGTAAATTTAAAAAAAAACCATCTTGCATATATATATATATATATATATATATATACAGGGTGTCCACTCCAATCGTGGACCAATAGCTAATTTCTAAACCGTTAGAGATAAGCATATAGTTTATTTAGGAAAAAATCTCAAAATTATGAAAGGAATTTTGGGTCTATTCAATGTTTTTCAAAAAATCAAATTTTGAAAGAGTTACGAAATTTAAATTTTTATACAGCCCCCCAGTCCTATCAATCATATTTAGTAAAACATTCTTGACACCGTAACGTTTAAAACTAAAAAAAAATCACTGTTCTACGACAAAAATTGACCGAGTTATGACGTTTTGAAAAATCAAGATTTTGCATTGTTTCATGACGTCATCGAGTGCATCGTATGCGAAATCCTTCAAAATCTTGATTTTTCAAAACGTCATAACTCGGTCAATTTTTGTGGTAGAAGAGTGATTTTTTTTTAGTTTTAAACGTTGCAGTGTCAAGAATGTTTTAGTAAATATGATTGATAGGACTGGGGGGCTGTATAAAAATTTAAATTTCGTAACTCTTTCAAAATTTGATTTTTTGAAAAACATTGAATAGACCCAAAATTCCTTTCATAATTTTGAGATTTTTTCCTAAATAAACTATATGCTTATCTCTAACGGTTTAGAAATTAGCTATTGGTCCACGATTGGAGTGGACACCCTGTATATATGCAAGATGGAAAATTATTTAAATTTTACAAATTGACAAGCGCTTTTACAGCAGCTTAATATTGATTGCAAATTATATATGGAAGCTAAATAAATTAGCCCTTTAAGTGTTGAAAATGTGTAGATTGGAAAAAACATAAGAACAAATTGAAATTTTAAGAAACTTTTTGAAAATTTAGAGAAATATTTGAAAATTTGAAGAACAATTTAAACATATAAAAAGAACAAACATGAGTAATGTGCTGCCTTATCTTCAGAGAGCAGGAGCAGCAGTCAAAATATTATTAACTTTGTAGGTTTTAATAGAGGTCAGTTATCAATAAGTTAGCTGGTTTATCATGATACGGCAGTAAATGCATAAAATGTAATATTTTTGAATATTACGATATATAATATATATATATATATACCGTATTAGCCGGCATGCTGCAAATTTGAGGGTCACCTGATTTTCTATGCCCCCTACCTGGTCCTTTCCGGCATGCCGGAAAATTCTAGGTTCGAAAAAATTATTTAATACCATCGCAAGAACACTACAACTTTAAAAATAATATAAGTTATGTACTATTGTGCCAAGCACAGAAATCTAATCTGCACTTTTTACGAAAATTGAATTATTGTTGCCAGGTATAATTTGTTGCAACATATATTATCTAAATACATTGTTTTATGGTCATTTGTGAACGGAAAATATTAAAATAAAATTTTTGAAAAAAGTGCCATTTATAGAGGCATAAAACATTAAGAAGTGATTTCTGCATTTGCAGCTCAGTGTAGATATCACTTTTGTAACCCGGCATTATAGATCATTTAATTAATACAATTAAATGAATTGACTTTATAAACATAAAGCAAGATAACGCACCATCAAACCACCATGATTTATTTTGTCTCGGAGATCTGAAATTCATTGGTTTGTTTTTGAGAAAGGCGTTTATTATTATTTTTCCTTAGAGTGGTTTGATTAGCGGTTGAAACTGAGGAGATAAATTAATTTTTGTTCTGTGGCGAAATAAACCTTAAATTATCCGGCATGCCAGAAAATTCGAATTTTTCGGCATGCTGATCAACCTTTTTTTCCGGCATGCCGGCTAATGTAGGGGTAATACGGTATGTATGTATGTATATATATATAAATATATATGGTTTCTTAAAATACTTAATAAATACACAGAGTTTGGATTAAGGTATTTATTGCAACATATAGATAAACAGATTTTTTTTTTTTTTTGTAATGCATCAATATTACATAAAAATGAGTTAAAAATATCAGTATTTTCAACAAAATAGAAAACAAAACAATTTTTTGATCATATTACACTCTTACAAGGATAGCTGTGACTTAAGTGATAAAAACCTTAAAAATATTGAGTCATCATAAAAAAATATTAATAATCATCAGGGAAAAAAGAAAATTAATGTCTTTACGAAAATTATTGCAAAACGAATGGCTATAGAAATCAGTTTAAAATACATAAGAAATAATTTTAAAATTTAATTAAGATAAGAACAAATTAGTCAAAATAGGAGATAAAAAAAAACTGTAACTATATCAAACTATACACAGAAATAAATTTCGATATTCATACATTTATGAAATTTTCAATTTGAAAACTTATTTTAGCTCTTTTCAATGTCGAAATTTGAATATACAGGATATAGCCCTGGTGTACAATCTCTCCTTCCTTGCGGTTATGGGTGTGTGCATATATATGCAACTTTTTAACATTTTTACAGGTTTTAAATTCATTATATATATATATATGTGTGTGTGTGTGTGTGTGTGGAGGTGGAATTGTCACCCACAGATGAATTGAAAAGTAAAAAAGTTTCGTACATAAAACAAAATCATATCAAAAAAAGTAAAACAAGAACTTCAGCATTTAAAAAAAAAAAAAAAACAATTTTTTGCACTTCTAAAACCTTTTGTTATATCCCATAATTAAGTTTAAAAGCTTTCTTGTGTTTTAGCTAAAAATGACTTTCTACAAAAATCCTGACAAAAGTGAGAGTTTGTACTATAGAGTTTACAGGGAAAGAGTACATATGTATATCTTTTTAATTCCTAGTTTGGATAATCCACTGAGATGTGGAAAGTTTTGAACTTATAACGAAATAAACGAGCCGTTCATAAATTACATAATACTTTGAAAGACAGGGCTTTGTTGTTAACTTTATTGCTTGGGCAGGAAGACAATGTTAGCTGATAAACAATACATTTAAAAAAAATAACAAGCAACAGATTGTGTCACCACATTGTAAATGTGACCGTTGTAATAGTAACTGAAAATCGATTGTGTTAAATGCATAATATTAAGAATCAGTATCATCAATGGGACCTTTTAAATATTTGCCTAGACACAGGTTGCGTTTAGCCACAACTACTTATTTTTGATTCAATCTCTCTTTGCTCTTTTTCTGCTAATTTCCAGGCTGAAATTTCTTTTGTCAGCATCCTTGTAAAATATCAACAGGATTTGCATTCAAAAGGCAATAGACTACTTTAGATCAGATTTCAAGGGGGTGGGGATTTTTAAATTTAAGGAGATCTTTAATTTTAGTTATAAATTGCAGAACCTTTGATTTTAAGCTATATTGTCGATCCGAGTTGTAATATACATACACGCGGAAGAAATGTTGTGTAAGAATAACTTATTTAGGAAATTACAGCTCTATGATCCATCCACTCTTTTTAACATTAAATTGCAGGATCTAGTTAAATAAATAAATAAATAAAACTCAATTAAAAAAATAAAGTGGAAAACGGATATCAGTCTTAATAAAAGCGAAATTTGGGTAAAAAATTACATAAAAGCGTTCTCGTTACATAAAAGGATTCTCGTCTTTGCACAAATGTTGGGGAAAAACAAATCCAACAGCATTTTTTGTTTATCAAGTCACATGACCGTCCACCCGAAAAGTGGGAATGGTTTTGACTGATCACATGACCCTAATTCATTCATCATTCAAATGGTAACTATTTTTGTCTGGATATGTTTGCGATAAAGGAGCACTGTTAGAGAAGGTAGTCTTTATAAATGCTGGTGACTGCTGCTAAGAAATTTTTCGGGAATAAAGTCATAGAACATAAGCAAAACAAAGATGTATCACCCATAGATTAGTCCACTTTACTTGATTTATATTCGTTTTTTTTCCCCCAAAAAAATTGCTTGGCAGGCAAGACATACAATACATTCTTAAATGCATTTGTTTATCACTACTAGGCAAGGTAATAAACACTTCGAAATAACAAGAAAAAAAGTGAGGAAGAATTCCTTTTGTAATTGGCTCTAGCTTTTTTGCATTGTCCGATGTTATGCTTACTATATTAGCCTTTAGCTTGACAAATTCAAATATATGTTGATAATTTTCTTAAAGATACAATGTTATTGTTGAGTAGTTCAATACCATCAATTTTCGAAATGTAGAAGCAACATAAAGGCATATTCAACAAAAAAGATTTTAAATGACAGTTAAATTCAGTTTGAAATCACAAATTTCTTTTTAAAAAGGCATGAGCTTGTTCAATATAAAATGAGATTTCTTACAAGTAAAAAAAAAATTAAGATACAAAATACATAACACATTTCACTCATACATAACACTTATTTAGCATAGTTACAAAATATAGATATGGGAGGATCTCTATAGCTTTTAGTTAGTTAATTTTCTTTTGGCACAAAAGTGTATTCCTTTTAACTTTTGAATGTAGTAAATATAGCATGCAAGGATCATAAAAAATAAAGGAAGAAGATGCAAGTAGTAAAATCATATTCAATATGAGAAGGGAAATAATTAGTCAAATTGATATATGCAGTACCAGATTTTATATTGTACATTTTATAGGAATTCTAACGATCATTTTGAAATTCATAATAAATACATAGTTTTATAGACTTGCCATTATTTTATAAAGTTCATGGCTCCATTTAATTTTCAGTATCAATTTCAATAAACCCTACCTTATTTCAAATGCTTTAAGGCTCATTACCAAAAGGTAGATTGGTAAACTGCCTTCATTATCTGAGCAATAATATTAATAGTTCTTTTTTATAACTATCAGGTTCAACAGAGAGATTTAACTCATCTGTGACTTCTTTGCAGATACGAATGCATAGAATATAAAAACTAAAGTTTATTTTACAATTTAGAAGACTTTCTTGGAACTAGCTGTCAAGGACACTTCCTATATATTCTGCTAAATTTACTGTTTCTCTTTCTGAGCGAAGAACAAATGGATGCTCCTAAAATAAAAGGAAAATTGTGAGTCTCGTAAAGCAAACAGTACGCTATGTATTGCCTCAAGATTTAACCGTTACAAAAAGAAAATAAAGAAATAATTGAAGCAGAAAATTTTATCTAATTGACACTACTGAAATAAATTTCTTATGCATTAGATAATTATAGTTTTTAGCTACAAAATTATGATTATTCCTGAAAAATCCTCCTTTTAATACAAATACATTATGTCTCCATTAGATTACAATTTTTTTGATAAAAATTTCTTTTCAACTCTAGTAAATATTATCTTTGTTCAATTTTCAAGAAAAAACTATCATTTTTTAAATTAAAAAAAAAAAAAAAAAAAAGATAACAAAACAATAACTACTTTTTGTTTCTAGAAGAAGAAATGTTTTGGGTCGATGAAAGAATGTCAAGAATTAGCGATTTATATCAAAAATCAAAAATGTTTAAGAATTGGAGGTTCATAAAATAAACATGCATTATAGATAAGTTAATATTTAATAGACAATGGTACATTTTGCATAATCTTCATAGTCATTGTTTTTATCCACTATATTTAATGTCATTTCATAAATCAATACCAATGTTTTCAGTTTTTGCCCATTCAAAAAGCTTCCTACTACTTCCGACTTTTGGAACTTCTTTTCAAAAAAAAAGCAGATCAGCATGATCTGCGATTAGGTCAAAATTCTTTAGTGTTATGCTTTTCACTTTATTGTAGCTTTATTAATTTAAATATTTTTAAAAAATTCAAATTTTCACATGCTCAACTGAACAAAAATTTCAGTCATCCTGAAAATGCTGTTTCTCATTTACCGGGTAACCAACATTTTACTATGAATAAAAAATGCTTTCTTTCCCTTAAATAGCAATCAAGTTTTCTCTCTAAGTACCTACAAGAATATTTAAAAAACTATGATCATTTTTAAAAAATAAATCACAAAATACTCACCAAAAGTTTTTTATATTTTGGCCGGTGCTGTTCTTCTTTGATTAAACTAAAATTAAGAAATAGAACATAATTATTTACTGAGATAAAAAAAAAGTTACTTTATTTGTTTTTGGGGTTAATTTTGGGGTTAACTTCAAGCCCGTCATTTAGGGGGGCAGGGGTGGGGTCAATTGCCTCCCCCCCTGGCTTTGAGAAATCAATGCATTTACATATAAGTGGGCGAGGTTTTTAATGTATTCTGATGAAATTGCATTGTGTTTGGACCCTTTGCCCCCCCCCCCCTGGAAAAACTTGAAATGACGTCCCTGGTTAACTTGCCTTTTTAGGTAAAACATGATATTCAAAATGAGATTTAAAAATAAAATTAACAATTAATGCACTCAGTAGCAAAGTTATAAAAGTGCCAAACTGAAAATTGGGAAAAACGAGCAGAAATGGTAAGAAAAACTCAACTATAGATCGCAAGAGATGATAATAGTAGCATTAGTAGGCATAGCTATACAGTGTGATTAATACTTTTTATAACCTTTCAAGGAAAGCCTACCTATGGTTTGAACCAGGCTTGGAGTCAATTACAAGAAAATGTAATCGATTACGATTATGATTACGAGCATGAAAAATTAGAGATTACAATTACGATTACAGTCCTCTGCCAAATTGCTATTACGATTACAGCAACGATTAGATTACATAAAAATTGTAATTGATTACGATTATTATATGCCGATTTCGATTTAGATTATATAATTACAGCTTTGGGAGGAATATATATTTTATATATATATACAGAGGAGGTTCCAGAAATTTTTGTGAGGGGGGTTAAGTTTCAGTGCACCTTATTAGTTAAGCGGAAAGAAAACAAAGCATGTAAAATTTAAACCTAAAATATCATACAATATTGCACAGAAAGTAATATTTTTAATTATATTCTGTAAAATTAAAGATTTATTTATTTTGGTAAAAATTTATTATTACGAAAAATATAAAGTGGCAATTCATAATTGTTTATATGTCATCAATGTTGGAATTACAAAATTCTTAAAAATAAAACTTTCAAAGGAAATTTTTATAAAATTCAAGTGAAATTTAACAGTTTTTAAACATAAAAATGTTTTTTAAATCTATGAATAAACAACTTTTTTCTTCTTTTATACACTTATTGATTAAACATCATTCGAGCATTATAATATAAAGCATAAGATTAAATTATGTGTGAAAATATTTTGAAAAAGAAAACACGATTACAATACTAAATTATTATTGCTGAAAGAAAGATTACAAGAAATACTTGGTTAAAATTACGATTTTGAGATTACAAGTGTCCCATTTCCAAATTATGATTGCAAAAAAAAATGTATCCGGTTACGCGGATTACGATTATGTAATCGGCGATTACTCCAAGACTGGTTCGAACTTAGAACACATTTTGCTACAAAACAGTCCGCTTATACACACCTTCTAGCTACTCAATGCCTCATTTTATTCATTTATTTTATTTTTATGTCTTTATTTTTTTTATTTTAATCATTTACTAAAATTTAATATTTTAAAAACTAAAATTGAAAAATGTAAAGCTTACCATGTATTGACAAAATTTACAAATTCCAGTGTAAATCTATTTCCATTTTCATTAGGACTTATTTGAGGTGGATCACCTTGAACAACTTGTGTTAGCTGCTCAAAAACACTGTTCCATTTAGGATAAGGAAACCTACCAGTGGACACTTCAAACTAAAATTTGAGATTTAAAAAAAACTTTTGTTATTCCAAATATAACTATAGCAAAAGACAAAAATATTAAATCTTGATTAAAAATGCATATTTTAAATGACTTTTCATACGAAAAAACAGACACTAACTATGTTAGCACTTTAAAATTTGATGAACATCAAAAATTGAAAGTGTTTCAACAAAGAATTAAAATTTTTGACCAAATAACACAAATATAATCCAATTATTTAATTCCAAGTCAGAAACATAGGATACCCTAGCATGTGATACCAAGTTAAGAATTTTAGAAAATGAATTTGCTGATAAGAAAGAATTCAAGTAAATCAAAACAATGAAGTTTACACTACTTTTCAGAAACTTACTTTTAAACATGTGCAATCAAGAAATAACTCATAATTCCAAAGTAACATCACAAACAAATATTGAAAGGAAATTAAATGATTAACAATGCTAGGCAATTAACAATTTAGGTCCAGACAAGCATTTTAATCTAAATAATCAACATCTGATTCTCTAAAATTTTAATTTCAATCAAATTCTTAACAGCTTTTTCTTCTTAATATAATTAAACCACATGCCTCTAAGCTTAAAAAATTTTTAAATCATTAGTCTACCACTATGGCACTGAAATTTGTTCTTACAAAAAACTTGACTTCTTCTGATCACAAAAAACAGAGAACGCCAAATATGTCCGCTTTTAAAAGCATGGCAAAAAGACAGTTCACACATTAATGACAAAGTAATACATACAGTAAAAAGTTTCTTAAAGAGATTAAAATGCAAAACTTTCAAGTAACTTTAAAGTTATAATGATGTACTCCATTGTATCGACACAGTTTTTAAATTGGCAAAACTAAATTAATATGTAATCTTGGAATAAACAACAATAATGTATAAATGCTCTAATTTGTCATTAAGAACTTGCCAGTGTTATTCCCAAACTCCAAACATCAGATCGCACATCATATCCTCTAGCTCTACCTGGATCAATTCTTTCAGGCTGATGGAATAATTAAAAATAATTAATCAGTTCTTAACATTATAAAAAAAAATAACATATCATATCATTACACAGATGTTCATTATGAAACTCTACATTTACAAAAGTTAAAATTGAGAAAAAAGAAAAATATATATTCCATGGGTAATGTTATTTACTTAAACTATATAAGATATCATTTTCACTATTCTTGAAACTATATTAACATCATGTAAGCGTTGAATGAGCATGTTAAAGTAAATATTAGAAAGCAAGCATTATTAAGCAATGAATACATATCAGAAAGCATACACAATAGCGAATATTGGCATTGTAAATAAAATAATAACAAACAAGTTACAATATGAATACAGATTGTTAGAATATTTTTTGTTCTATAAAATGTTAGTTAGCAACTTTTATAAAAAGGAAATAACAGCACTTGTTTAAAACACTAAGATTACAGCAGCACTTTGAAGTAGTAACTAAATTTATTATTCCATAAAAAAATTCACCACAAAAATCAAAATCAAAAAGTATTTTTTTAATTTTCAATAGGAATTTAAGTTTAGAATATTTAAACATCAGATTTTAAACCAAATCAGCTTTACACATGTTTTTTTTTTTTCTTTAGGTGAATCAAACAAACATTCTAATAGTAATTTTAATTAGACACATCCTTAATATATAGTCATTACCTCATTAATCCAAACTCACATAAAACAAATTACTGCTATGAGAAACTATACTTTCCCTCCTAAGGTTTGTTGTTTACTCTTTCTCAGAGGAGATGGACTATGGTTAAGATGAATTGATTTTGAAGGTCCTTTGGAGTTTGTTTTAATGAGATTTGACTGTCATACACAGGAAAACTAAAAATCCTACCCATGCACATATAAATGCATTCAATTCTCAAAGTCGGCGGAGGGAATAACTATCCTCTTAACACCCTGAACTGATGCACATGTTCATGCACTAAACAAGGCTTTAATTATTTTAAAATATTTTTTCTGCATATTTTTGGAATAAAATTTAACTTTAAATACTTAGGTACAGTAACTAAGAATGATTATTTTTTAAATCATGTCCAACTTAAAAAAAATTCACATCAAAGACATTGAAATAAAATAATTTAGTATATATTTTCATTTTCATTTTTCTGAACATTTTTGAAACATTGTTCAACTTGACACACTAAAATAAGGTGATTATAAATAACTATTCTTTAAATTAAATCTAAGTTAAGAATTTCTAATAACAAAAATGTTTTCTATTTTCATTTCTGCTTTATAACAAATATTTATAACATTGTCTTCTTTAAAACAAATAGATTTAAAAAATTAAAAAAAAAAAACATTACAATTTTGAACAGCATCTTTTATAGTACAAAAGATATATAATTAAATTGTTTTAAAATGACTACGTAAGGAATTATGTTGTAACTTTCAATTTATTAGCATTCTCTTTGTACGATATTTAGAATGAATAAAAAGAAGCAAAATTAAAACATTGAGAAACATGAAGCAATCAATCGTAAATCACAGAATTTTGAAAAGGAAAAAAAAATTGCAAGAAATAACAAAACTTTTCAAATCTTAAATCTAATTCTAATTGCAAAACCATGAATTTATCAGAAACAATTCATTTTCAACTGTATTTACATTCATCAACCTTTTTCTTCCTCAAGCCAGAAAACATTAATTCTATACATATTTCAATTACACTTGAATAACATTAAAATTATTTCACTGATGGAAGAACAAAAGGTGGTCTTAGATAAAAAAAAAAAGGAAACTCACAGCCATGTATGGTCGACATCCAGCATCTCTCGTTTTAGCAATTGAGTCTACCAGCTGACCACTGATACCAAAATCACATAACTTTATATTTCCTCTTCTATCCAAGAGAATGTTGCTGGGTTTGACATCTAAAAATTGACAACATATTCACAATAAATTTCTGCTTAACATTTTGAAATTAGAAACTATCAAAGATGTGATATACTGTCGTCCCAGCTTAATCAGGTAACGGATAAACGAAAACCCTGCTTATACGAATAAAACATTCCGGAACCAATGCCATAGAGGCAATGTTAAAGATCACCGCTTAAACAAATACCCCGCTTAATCAAATAAGATTTCTTGGAACCGAAGGTATTCGTTTAAGCAGGGCCGACATTATATGCATTTTTTAATTGAAACGTAATATTGAAATCAAATAGCATTTAACACTGGTGTACACAAAGATGGTGCAAAACAAACAGATGCACCCAACAAATTTTTTTACAGAAATTAAAATATTTCAGGAAAGTTATTTCTTTAAGATATCAGACACAGTTAGATTTTCTAACTTTTTATTTCATTCTTTTCAAATTTAAACAAACGAAACAAAATAGATTAATTTTTTTTTTTCATTATTAATATTTTCATCAAATGGTATTTCTAAAGAAACTTCTTCTTTCATGACAATGATAACATGCACCCTCTAAAATTTATTTCTGGGTATGAGACTGGCACTAAACATGCAGTCAGTGGTGGATCCAGCATGGAACAGGAAGGCACATAAAAATTAGAAAGCACAGTCAGGGGGGGGAAAAGAATCTTTCATGTCAGAACACAATTCACACAAAAGACCTACGGTTTCAGAGCTCGAAATTTCTTAAAAGAATGCCTTTTAGTGTATCATTGCTTCCATTAGAGATTCTTTTGCAATCAATGGCAATCAGTAATATTGTTTTGAAAGATTTTACGCTTCAGTTGTTCAGTTTGTAAATATTGTCTGCTACAGGCATTATAAAGGTGACAAATAAAAGCAATAAGACAATAAACTGCCTTTGAATGGAATGATAACTAGCCAATACATGCACTAACTCAGTAAGAGTAAAGACCATAGAAATTAGAAGAAAATTGAAGTACCAAATTAAAGTTCAAAATATCTTACCTCTATGGATTATATTTAGCTTCTCCTTTAAGTAATTTAATGCTTTCAATGTCTAAAAATAGTAAATGAATAAAAATGAACAAACATTTTGGGCATAAAAAAATAACTACAGTAACATAGTTGCCAACCTTAGAGAAACAATTTGAGAAATTTGAAAATATGCAGAGCCGTTCAATAATGTGCAAATACTGTAACCAAGATTTTATACCTTACATCATTTTATGGATGCAAAATCAAAATTGCATTTTTATTTTAAGAATAATGAAAATAAAATTTTAATGATGGATCACCAATTAGAAGGCTTAAAAATGCATGAATATAAGTCGTGCAATGTTTCTAAAATAAATCTGTTGCAAAATATTAAGTGGTATCTCAAATATTTTCCTTAAAAATTGTTATAAGGATTTTTTATATATACTTTCATACTTTTTAAGTTCAAACTATTCCAGTTAAAGAACTGGAGTGTTACTTTTGTTTTGGCCACTCTGAAATTTCACTAAAAATAAATGTTTAATATTAACATTCAAACATTTATATAACATTTTTTCTCATCTCTTTGATGGTGTGTGGAAACATTTTTAGTCATCAGATTCTATTTCTAAGGCCCAAACAAGCGAAGATATAAGTTAAAAAAGAGAAAATATTAATTAAGATCTAGGTGAACTTTTAAATTTTGATTTTTGAAGTGCAAAGTCTTGTCTTTCACATTACTTATAAGCTAATTTTTATAACAGTAAGTGCTTGCACATTAGTACAGTCATAGTACAGACACTCTTATAAATAAAGGTGATGTTCATAAGCTTAAAACAGGATTGGCCAGCCTTTTTGGGCAGCGTTCCACTATCTGGAGAAAAAAAAAGTTATGCGTGCCATTTTTACTGTTTCCAACCAACTGGTAAATTTTAAAAAGTTAAAAAAGATAATTTGTTAGCTGACAATGTGATTTTCACTTAAATAGCACATTCTTTTCACATAATTCTGAGTAGTGGAAATTAAAATAACTTTAATAAAACAAGTCTAAACTTAAGAGTTATCGTTATTAAACACTTTAATAGGTTCAGCCAGTTGGGTTGAGTTGTGCTTAAAATGAATATAAATAATTTGAACCATTTAATATTTAAAACCAAACAGTCAGTGCTTAATGTGGCTTATGAGTTAATAGCTTTTTTACTATGTCATTAATTTAAAGACTGTTCTTGAAAATGACTTGAAGATGAATCAACATTAGATTAATCCTAGAATCTAAATGAGCACAAAAAAATGATTAAACATAACATGCTGAACTTGAAAGATGCAAATACATGCTACTTGTGAATTATATCTCAGAAAATATATTACAAATCTTCGCATGCTGAAATTTAAGATTATTTTTCTTCGCATTTTTTTTTTTTTTTTTTTTTTAATTTATTTATTTTTTTCCCTCAACAAAGAAATAGCTTGCAGGCCCTCTCAAGAATCTAAATCGTTGACTAATGAAAAGTTGGAAACAAGGAGGAGAAGAGTACATATCCCTCCAAAGAAGCCCCAAGCAGCTTAAAATATGTTTAACTGAAGCCTGATATTGGCATCATTCCAAGCATAGAAAGTACGATTTTATGTCTTGAGAAAAAGAAAGGCGTAAAAGGCATATATTGGTTTTTCTGTCACATGGAAGAACCAACAACTATCCCAGTTTACTAGCCACATACCTATTGTGAGTTGGTGCACCAACTAAGTCCTGCTACTTAACTATTTTGAACTTATTTGGTGACTAAATTTTTGATGGCTTGAACAAATCAGGAAGGACAAGAAATGTGGAAAAAAAATGGTTACTTTATGGATCAAAACGTATTATAGCTTTTTTTTAGATGCAATTTTCATCGGGCACAAATATTTAGCATCTTGCTCAAAATATGAAAACAAAAAAGGCAATATAGGATAGCACACAGAGATATCGCATGCAGAGAATGAAAAGGGCAGATCTCAAAATAACTACTTTCTGTGGAATTGACAAGGCAGTTTTTAATTTTTAAACCCTCAACCTGGCTCTAGATTATTAAAATTAGAGAAACATCTTTATACAGGGTTTGTAAAAAGCATTAAGAAATGATTAAAGTGAGAATTTCCAGGTCAATTTTAAAGGCACTTCCAAAAAACAAAACGTTTGAAATGTGCCCCCTTCATTCCACCTGTGTAACATGTAACAGTAATGAAACTTTTAAATTATCAGAAAAACTTGAAAACTAATTTTAAAGTAATAAGAGTTTATAATAACGGAAAAAAAGAGAAATTAAATTCCAGTACATAGCTGGAATGCAATGACCCGTGGATTTAGTTTGTGTGAACTTGATTTTTGTAATAATACATGCATTTTGAAAACTTATCTTTGTACATAACATGAAAAACAAAAATAAGTTAAAATAATACTCACAGCCATAGTTACTTTTCCTAGGAAGGATTCAGGTATGCTCTGATTGAGTTTTTCATGAACTATCTTATAGAATTTATCTAAAGATGTATCCATCAATTCCATACAAATCCAACAATCACCCTGCGAAATTTAATTAAAAATGTGTTAGTCAAGTATTTCAGTTGAAGAATGAAACACAGCATTAAGAAAAACTAAGAAAAAATGAGATAATTTCATCCAGATTTTGTCAATTTAAATCAGTTTGGTTAGAATAATAGTTAACATAAGAATTCAAATCAACTGGCATTAAATTGGTAAAAATGTTGAGGTTCCTTTCTGCCAATCTAGACTTGAATGATCCTTATCCATATCCGAAGATTTACATTATTAGTAATCTGGCACATCATTAATCAAAACATCATATTTGTGTGATTTAAATTGATATGAACTCACTTCTTTAAATATTGCACCAAAAAATTGGACTATGTATATACAATCATTACTCTTCATTACTACTTCTAAATCCATCAATAGTTGCTTCTGCTCTTTTTCATCTACAGTTGACCTAATCCTCTGAAAAAAATGCTATCGGTTAATAACTTTCAATGAGACAAAATAGATGTAACAAATCACAGAGAAAATAAGCTTTAAGCACCTTAACGGCCATTATTGTTCCACTCATTTTGTGTATCATTTTGTTAACTGTTCCAAAAGCTCCTCTGCCTATTTCACCAAGGTCTTTTAAATCATCAGCTGTGAAATCGTACGTCTAAAGGAAAATTAAAACAAATGAGCACATAAAAAAAATTTTCATATAAATCACTAAGTACAACTAAAGGAACTGAAAATTATAAAAAACATTTTTACACAAATTATAAAAGATGCAGTTTCTAAAAATAACTAAGATCTTTAAATATTCAACACGGATCGACAATGGGAGGAGGTTTCTATTTTCTCAAAAATATTTTATTCTGAAAGAGCACAACTGAAAAGACGGGGCAAAAACATTTCTTTACAAGCAGGGTTGTCATTGTCAGGATATGTTTAGAGTTTCAAACTAAAACTAGATACATTATCTTGGAAATGTTTGAAGAGTCTGCCAATGAGTGTTATTTAAGTAGGAATATTTCTCCAAATACACGGAAGATAAAACAGCATAATTAAACTTAACATGAAGTTATATGACATCTTTTAGAAACAGATAAGCTTAGGAAAGCGAAATGCTTTTATATCAAAATCAAAACTAAAACAGAAAAAGGCAAATCACCCTGACTAAGTGACTAAATTCACGATGGCTAAATCTCAGGAAACTTTTGCTTCACGAGACACAACGATAAAATCCTAGTAAAATATGCACTGCAAAAAATATCTTTTTTTTTATTCTAAAAAGCTCAGCCAGAAAAGTTAATTTCAATAAGCTGTTTTCATCAGAACTACGTAAGTATGATAAATACGTAAGTATGAAATAATATTCCCAAAATGTAAAATAAAAATGTAAACATAATCATGATAATCATAATAAAAACTTACAACTTCTGGAGATATCTTCAGTTTCCCAGAACTTTGAATACTATGAGTAACCCAACCTCTTTCTCTGAAAAAAAAAAAGAATAAAATTTAATAGAGAACTTAAATACAATGTAAATAACATTTTAAGCTACATAGGAATCTAGTTGAAACTATAAGCAAATAACAATCTTTTATTTTTATTTTTTAAAACCATAATAACTTTTTTAAGTGCTCACAGACTTCTGTATAATGAGCAAAATAAAACTGCAAACAATAAGATAGAAGATATTTATTGACATTTAACACACGCTTATGTATCAATATTAGAAATAAGCAGTCATTATTCACATTTAGCGATAAAAATTTTTATTCAACTCTTAGATTTCTAACACTAGGAGCGAGCTAATCAGTAAGGATCTACCCAATATTGAAAATTGTCTTCGCTCAAGCTATAGTATATGTACTACACTAGCGGACTTAATACGGAACACTTTTCAAGACTTCATCGTTTCACATTGTATAATGAGTTATAAAATTCATTTCGTTTTAACTTAATTTCATTTATTTATAACTTTTCTAGGGGCCTTGGTGGCTCAGAGGTAAAAGTTTTGCCTCGAAAGCAAGAGGTTGTAGGTTCGATTCCCTCAGGTGCCCTGAGTGTTGCAGATTTTCTTTTATGCTGCAAGTTTTTCAGGCCCATCATTTAGAGGGGATCAGGGCAGCGGCGTACACAGACAAATCGTTTCAGGGGGGGCTGAGCTATGACTCTTTGAAAGGAGGGGGTGGCACCTCATAAAATGTAGCTAAAGGAAGTAAATGATTTGAATTTGTGATTTCAATGTTGCTTTAATGTGACAAAAATAAATCATTTAATTTTTTTTATCTGTGCAATAACTAAAAACAGTAAAGCTATTTGATGAAAACAGAAAATGGTAAAATTAAAGTTACTGAAATTTGCTGCTTCCTGTTCCTGCTTGCAAAATTTTGGAAAATTTGTGCTTTAATCTTTTGGAACCGGGCTGTGTTTTAGAAATTTTTCTTTCGACCCAGGTAGTACAACAGTTGAACCACAGATTTCTTTTCCATTGAAAAGAGAAGGTATAAACTGTCGTACCAGACGTATGAAACCATGAAAAAAAAAACCCAGTTCCAAAGGGTTCGAGTGAAAATCTCAACCCCGTCCTCTAAAAAAAAATAGTTACGGTACAGCATGTGTACCGCCTGGCTCCTAAAGGTTAATATCGCTAATTTTGCGATTGATTTTACCGTTGTTCCTAACATTTCAATCATATTTGTTTAAATATAACGAACGGAGTTAGATGAGAGAAAAAAAACTTTTGGTGTTTCTGAAACATATATTTGCAATAAAAACAAGCAAAATTGAATTGCATAAGATTATCATAAACGTGACGTTAAGTAAAATAGACTAATTAAACTTTTTTTAAAAAATCATTTCTCTTCTTTCCTTTTAATTTTGTGTTATACTTAATTAGTTGATCTGAAAACTTTTCTGACATTGCGACTTTGAAAAGAATGGATGGGAAAAAAATCAAAGCTTAAATTTAAAAAAATTCATTTTGAAAATTTCAGAGGGGGCTGCAGCCCTATCAGCCCAACCCCGGAGTACGCCACTGGATCAGGGGCTCAACTGACATCACCCCCTGACTTTGAAAAAACAATGTCCTTCCTAAAAAGTGGGCATAGTTTTTGTTGTTTTTGAATAAAAATTTCTTAGAAATTACAACCTTTTGCTTAAAAATAATTGCATTACACTTAAAACGTCATATGTACAAACAGTGACGATAGGTACATCGTAAAAAATTATTTGTATTTGAGGTTCTCAAGCATATAATAAAGAAGTGGTACTTATGATAATACCTAGGTAAAATAATTTATTCTATGAAGTAAACTGCATTCTTAGGTAAGAAATGTTAAAAAAAATTGGATTTCAGACCTGTGTTTTCAATAAAAAATTTCTGCTCTACAAGAATAAAGTTAACTAAGATTTTTTTTTCCGAGACTCTCACGGATAATCGAGAGCTTACTGTATGCTAATAAAGAAGTCTAACCTCTTGAGGCAATGGCACCCCTGTCTTGATGGTAGTGGTTAATAAGACACTATTACACGACAACAACAACATAACTGCTCTAATATGTATGTATTCATTTCATGTGAATATTGCTTTTAATTATTAAACAATAGCAAATGTTACAATTACAATAATATAATTTCAAAATATTAAATCAATGTTTTGTAGGAAAACCATTACTTTTTTATTCATCATATTTTATTGCTAAAGCTAATTATCTAAATAAATCAGGATTATTATTTTTATTTTTTTTTATAGTTTACAATAAAAAAAGTAATATTTGCAGGAAATCAATACACATATTAGAAGTTATGAATAAATTATTTACGTGAAATACATAAATCTATTAATTCGATATACAATGTTAAATGATGAAATCTTTAAAAAATTGAAAAGTGTCCAGAAATAAGTTCAATACTATACACTGAAGTGACAAAAGTCATGGGATAGCAATATGCAAATTTTCAGATGGCAGTAGCATCGCATAGAACAGGTATAAATGCGCAGTGCTTTTACAGAGCTTTCATTTCTGTTCAAGTTATTCATGTGAAGAGGTTTTAACGTGATGATGACCGCACAACGTGAATTAACAGACTTTGAACGCGGAATGTTAGTTGGAGCTAGACGCATGGGTCATGCCATTTCGGAAATCGTTAGAGAATTCAACATTCCCAGATCCACTGTGTCAAGAGTGTGCCGAGAGTATGAAATTTCAGGCATAACATCCCACCATGGACAGCGCAGTGGTCGACCGCCTGCACTTAAAGATCGAGACCGGCGACGTCTGCAAAGAGTCGTAAATTCTAACAGACAAGCAACACTGCGTCAAATCACCGTAGAAATCAATGTGGGACGTACAATGGACGTGTCTGCTAGAACTGTGCGGAGAAATTTGGATTTCTTGGGCTATTCCAGCAGAAGACCGACTCGAGTGCCTTTACTGACAGAACGACATCGCTTGCAGCGACTCTCGTGGGCACGTGAGCATATCGGTTGGTCCCTAGATGAATGGAAAACCGTGGCCTGGTCCGATGAGTCACGATTTCAGCTGGTAAGAGCCGATGGTAGGGTTCGAGTGTGGCGCAGACCCCACGAAGCCATGGACCCAAACTGTCAGCAAGGCACTGTTCAAGCTGGTGGTGGCTCCGTAATGGTGTGGGCTGTTTTTTCATGGCATGGACTTGGTCCTCTAGTGCGACTGGACCGAACATTGACTGGAAATGCTTATGTGCAGCTACTTGGAGATCACTTGCAGCCATTCATGGACTTCATGTACCCAAACAACGATGGGATTTTTATGGATGACAATGCGCCATGTCACCGGGCCACAACTGTTCGCAATTGGTTTGAAGAAAGTTCTGGACAATTCCAACGAATGATTTGGCCACCTAGATCGCCCGACATGAATCCCATTGAGCATTTATGGGACACCATCGAGAGGTCTGTTCGTGCCCAAAATCCTGCCCCATCAACGCTTTCACAATTATGGACGTCTATCGAGACAGCATGGCTCAATATTCCTGCAGAAGACTTCCAACGACTTGTTGAGTCCATGCCACGTCGAGTTGTTGCACTTCGCCGGGCAAAAGGAGGGTCGACACGATATTAAGAGGTATCCCATGACTTTTGTCACTTCAGTGTATATAGTGTTTTTATTATTATTAATTTCAAAATTTTACGCTTAACATCTAAACAAGTATTGACAATAAACATGAAATAATGTCCCTTTTTGACAGAACGTATTATACAGTGAATTTGATTCAAGAGTGAACTTCTGATTTAGCAGTCTTCAATTTTTAAAGTTTGAGTAGTTTTGACCTGGACCCCCCCCCCCCTAACAAAAATATAGCTATGTGCCTGTAAGTACAGATTTGAAGTAATGTTTCACGACTTAAGGCTTGGATACTTACATAGGAGGTGGATGACAACTAGAAAAATTTGACAGGGATGAACTTTTTCTGCTGCAAGAGCTTGCGAAACTCAATTTTAAACGTTCTCTTTTTTCTAGAAAAAAAAATATATTAATACATATTTCATTTTTTAATGCTAGATATAATTCAAAAAATTTACGAATTGCTTAATGTTCTTATTATCACAGCCCTAATGAATTTAAATGGCAAGAGCTTACGAAAAATATAAATATCTATTGAAATTCGGATATAGTTAGTGCTTACATTTTTTTTAAAAAAAGGCAGGGTTAACTTCTTAAAGAGGGCATTTTTCATGGGAAAAAACTGAAATAGTTAAGTTGACGCAATTGTTTCAAAATGAATAAATTGTAAATTTGTTCTAAAAAACAGTGTATATAAAGAAGGAATAATGTATTTTGAAATACAACATGAGTTTAAATATTATATTTCATTTCTGGAAGAAATTTTTCACTTCAAAATCTATGGAGCAAAGTAAAAATTCCAATATTTTTGTAATGAAACATTTTCTTTTTGGTGAGTTACAGTAATTTTTAGGGATGCACCAAGGAGCACTTTGGCTGAGTAGCCTGAGTACCGAGTACTCGGCCTTTCACTACTCGGCCGAGTACCAAGTACCAATTGTTTTTTAAAAAATCATTGACATACAGCGGTACAGGGTTAGAAATCATTACAAAATTTTACTTGTCTTCTCGACCAGTGAACAGGAATATATACTGGTTAACAGACAACATCACTGGTCCACCTTAAATCACTAACCACATTTTTTTCTTTAAAAAAAATGGTGGTCCTTGGATTCTTTATTATTTTTATGGTGATTGAAGGCGAGTTTTACTGGTCTGGAAGCAATGGACCAGCAGTAAATTCAAACCCTGACATATAAACTGATCATTGGAATGGACCTCTATATGATAGAACAAAAATCCCACTGAATTTAACTTATGCATTATTTAAAATATTTATTTGTTTCGTCAAAAATTTTAGAAAAATGCTATTTTTAAAATGAAACTACATTAAATGAATAAATATAACGTATTAATTAAGTTGGAATTATATTAATCTATTATTGATTAGTTCTAATTCTCTAAACTTGAATAATTTTTAAAAGCTTTTGAGGATATTAAAATAAAGATTTACTCTGTTGAATCATTTACAAACTTCAATATTTTCAAAATTAACTTGAAAATTTCTCAATATTAATTGTAAATGACTGCATTATATATATATTTGCATATTTTTAATTATTGAAAAATGTGTCTTGAACTATTGAATTTTCTACAACTACTCGGTATCGGCCGAGTACCTGATCCAAATTTGGCCGAGTACCAAGTATTCGGCAAATTGGTCGAGTAGGCCGAGTACCGAATATTTACCCAGTACTCGGTGCATCCTTAGTAATTTTCATCAAATAAATGCGTAAAAATATGAATAAATGAACCACTAATGAAAAAATAAGCGAATAAATAAATAAACTAATGAATTAATTAATACATGAGAAAAAGAAATAAGTGAATTAAATTTACAACATAGGTGAATTAACGAATAAATAAGTGCACTAAAAAGTAAACGAATGAATAAATAATTAAATGAAGAAATACGTAGGCGATTTGTTAAATGAATACATGAGCAAACAAAATCAGCTATTTCACTTTGCCCGCGTTCACTTGACACATTACATTGATCATTTAAAATATAAACTTGCAAAATGTAAACTAAATAAGGACTGCACTGGACATCAATAGATCCTAGTTAATAGTTAAAATGATAATTACAAAAAGTTACTATTTTATTATAACAAGAAATATTTTTGAAAAATCAAATGTTACAGTAAAGGTATCAAATTTTGAAAACGACTTATATAATTTTTTTCGTTCATCCTAGAAGCTATTTATTTCTTGACAGGAATAAACTGTATGTCTAGGAACTCAGTTTAAATATTACTAGGTAGGTGGCGCTGCAAACTGTTGAAATATTTTACCATTTCACTTTGCCCCATTCTGCCGTGGGCAGGTAAAGGGCAGTAACTGCAAATTTTTCGATTTTTATTTTTTTGCATTTTTGAAATCTATGTTACATTAGTTTTATGGTACAAGCATCTTTTTTTGGTTTCCGATGAAAAAAAACTGTTTTTTAACCAATGGTAATTAGCAGTAACTGCATTTTTCGTTGCTGTGGGCAGGTAAACGGCAGTATCTGCATGTCTGCAGGATGAACATAATATGAATCGCTGTGCAAAACTTGCATCAAGCAGCAAAAACCGTTTTCCTTTGTACTTAAACTAAGCGAAAGTAGGGGTGCTCTAATGGGAGGTCACGGGAGGTCATTGGTTGTACTTGAATGTTCCCAAGGGGGTGTTTTATTCCTTTTGGGGGTGAATCAGTGTTAATATCAAAGCAGACTTAAGTGATATAAATTGGCGTTACCACTTGGCGATATATCGCCAAGCTTTCAGTCGCCAAGTGCTTGTCGCCAACTTGGTGACACATCGCCAAACTGGCGACAAATTTGGCGAAAAAAATATTTTATGAGTTTGGGTTCAATTTAGCGCTATTGGCGGTATTTTGCGAAAAATCCACTGAATGATGCTAAAATCGGCGATATTTAGAAAATGAATTGTTGTAAATTAGTTTTTGCTTTGTTTCGTGGTACATTTGGGGCGTAAATGTTTCAATTGTCATTTTGCTCATTCCAAGCATTATTTTAACACTTAAGGCATCTACTAAAAAAATTTACACGTAAAAGAAAGTAGTGTAGGATCCATACCAGATTTTTTTCTTTCAAATAAAGTTTCTCTCCACTAGCAGACAATATTTTTAACGATTTCAAAGATACACAAGCCAAACTTGGCAGACGACAAACAAAAAAGCAGCAATGAAATGGTTTTATTTACATTGTTTTGTTTTCATTACAAATTACAGTTGCTTTCATACTAACAGACGATAGTTTTTGCAGTTTAATCCCTAGCTGTTGCATTTTTAATAGTACTATGAAAAAAATCGTCAGCACAACAAGCATTTCAAGCGCTCTTTTTCTCAAAGTGATTTCTTGTTTTGATGCAAAGTACAAAGCATTAACTGATTTGTAGTAATTTTAAAACATATAGTGTGTACGCCACACTACTTCCTTTTACGTTTAAATTCCATAATAAATGCCTCAAGTGTTAAAATAGTGCATTAGAGAGAGCAAGATAACAATTCAAACATTTACACCCCCAGTTTGTCACGAATCAATGCAAAATAATGTTTTACAATGATGTATTTTCTAAATATCGCCGATTTTAACATGATTCAGTGAATTTTTCGCAAAATGTGCCCAATAGCGCCAAATTGAATCCAAATTTAAAAAAAAAAAAACATTTTTTCGCCAAATTTGTCGCCAACTTGGCGGCAAACACTTGGCGACCAAAAGTTTGGCGATATATAGCCAAGTGGTTGCACCAAATCATATCACTCAACCTGTATTGAAATTAACATTGATTTACCCCACAAAGGGGTAAAAGACCCCCTTGGGAACATTCGAATGCAACCACAAGGGGAGGTGCACAACGACCACCCTCAAAGCCTACATACCAAACTAGAAGCTTCTACGGCATATAGTTTTTGAGTTATGCGACATACATACATACATACGCACATACATACAAACATACATACATACGCACATGCATACGTTCATACAGACGTCACGAGAAAACTCGTCGTAATTTACTGGGACATGGTCGAAAAGGATATTTCGGCTGTTTATATGTTAGTAGGTACATATGCATGTGCTGATAGGTCGAAAAAACTACTCGACATTCATTCGGGGGTGAGCAAAATCAAAATTTAGACCAAATTTTGAGTGAAATTTTCTTTGTGATTACAATACTTCCTTTACTAAGTAAAAGAAAGTAAAAACGGCTGAAGAACCATCAAGTTTTGTTTCATATTTTCCATAATACAATACAGTTCATTATATTTTTAATTATATTTCGCGTACGTTTATATTAAATCTATATCGAGTGGATACATGGTATTTATGTATATTTTTAAATAAAACATATCATTCACAATGCAATAATATATTTCATAATAACATATCTACTCCGCATGTTGTCGAATATGTAAATACTGGACATTTAGTAGCATACTGTGCAGTTACTGCCGACTGCCAGTCAATTCCGCATGACAATTAGAGTGAAAAGGGCAGGTAAACGGCAGTATCTGCTTTACCTCTCTATGCGCTTGCAAAATCAAAATGCAATCGATTACCCAAAAAATATATCGGTATAAACATATAGTATCGCCTATGTTCGAAGTTCAATGTTTTATTGATCTTTGTGGAAAATCAAAAACGCGTTTCTTCAATTATCTCGAAAACTCATTTTTGCAGATACTGCCGTTTACCTGCCCACGGCAGCATTCCCTTACTAGTAAGAAATTTAGTGTAATTCTGCATTATTTAGCAATATATTATTTGGCAGTTTTTTGCTTGCCAATGGATAAGCAGACCCAGATAATATAGACGAACACATGAACGCTGTTACATCTCAGTAACACATTTTCTTATAAATTTTGGTATCCTAAAAATATTGAAGTGGTGACATCTTGTTAGAAAAACTTATATTAAAAAAAGTTTATTGACACTATTTACAATTTGTTAGAAAAAATTCTTACATGGGATGGCCAAAAAAGTTTTGCAATCCACTTCATATCAAAATTTTAAATCTTATTTTTTCTTTTTACATTGTTGCCAAACTCAAATTTTTGTCGCCTCGAGGTGGAAAGGATGATGATGTCTTATTTTCAAGGCTCATCTTCATCAAACGCCGTTCCCAGAAAGTTTTCAAATCTTACAGACAATTTTGATATGTTTGAAATAAACTTCTGTATTAGAATATTTTTTAGTAAAGGAGATATTTTGGTCCCCAATTTTGAGGAATCCAGTTAATAATCCTGAAAAAGAGTAAATGTAATTGAAAAACTTGCTGATTTCATAGAGGTATAGTACTCTTATATTTCTTTTTTTTTTTTTTGGCTGTTGGCAGCAGGGTTGCAAAGGTGGACCCAGCCCAGAAAAACCCGCGCGAGTTTTTCTCGGCGGGTCCACCAACAAATTTTTGTTAAAAGTGGGTTTTCATTAATTTCTAAGTTATCAACAAATATAGTCAATAATAATATCTCATCTAAATTAAACATAAAAAATAAGTAAGAAATCAGGTTTATTTGAGATAATTTTTCTTAGATTAATTATTTATTTTATAAAATTATTATTATTTCTTCAATTTTCAAGTGATCGTCCAAAAAATTTTTCTAGCTTTGATACTCCTTTTTGTTGCAAAATACTTTATTATTTATTTTTTGTTAGCAAAGTTCATTTTAAAATAAATTGAAAATGAACCATAGATAAACTTCTTGTAGATATGAAAAAAATTGCTTAATTAATTTTTTATGACAATTTTGATTCTACACAGAAGTCAAAAGAAGACAAAATAAAAATGAAATAAAACATATTTCAAGTAATTTACACAGATTAACACAGGGGTGCCCCCCCCCCAACACAAGCTCAATGGCGCAAATTCCCCCCCAAAAATTTTCACAACCCTCTTGTGCTTTTTATTTATTTTATTTTTACTGTTTTTTATGTTTTTTTTTTAACATTATTTATTTACCTTTTTAAACATTGCTTATTTATTTTTTTAAATTATAACTACAGTCGATGCTCGATATGATGACCGTCTACGTCCTACAGAAAACGGTCTTTATGACGAGTGGGGATACAGTTGGGGTTTTTCTCACCGGTCGTTATATTAGAATGGTCTTTATAACGTGTGGTAGTTATAACGAGCATCGACTGTATTATTTTTTTATATATTATTAATTTTTTAAAAGTACTAAGTATGCGCAGAATAGAATCGCTTTTTTCTCTTCCAGACATTCCAAGCACACACACACACTAAATAAAACAATAAATAAGTAAAAAATAATAATAAAGAAATAATTGAAATTTAAAAAATCATTTAATGAATAATTTTTATTTTAAAAAATCAGTAAATAATTTAAATTTTCTAACATATATTAATAAATGATTTAAATAAATATATTGGTTTAAACCCCCCCCCCCCCAATTTTGATGGCGCCACTTGCGCCATAATTCCCCCCTGTGGGCACCCCTGGATTAACACATTGAAAAAAATCATAACAAATCATAACAGTTTACCAATCAAAATCACATTCACTTTTGTTTTCGTGATAATAGGATTTATAAATCTTAACTAATTTTTCCTTTACGCTTGCGAATTTGTAGTTCTCAAAATTGAAATTTTTGTATGGAATAGTTGCTACTGCAATTTTTGCTTTTATTCTGGAGCAAGAAAAATAAAGTTTTGCTCTTCATTTCCTCTAACCCTATTGCATTTAGTATATGATGATTTTCAAGTGCTATATTACATTATAGAGGTACCATACCACTGACTTGAAGCACTAAACCCTTTCTTTGATTTAAAAAAAAAAAAAAGAAAGAAAATGCGTCCCCACGCAATTTATTACTACTAAAATATTATGACAAGCATTATTAATAAATTTGTAATTCTTGCAAAGTTCTGATGTTAACCTAGTTTTTTTCTTAAGATTATTTCAAACAAAATTGATTAAGAGTCTGAATTTAATCACCCCTCTGAAATTAATCACTTTTGGTTTTGAAAATAGGAGGGGGGAGACACTTCCCTTATCTCAGACATACACTTATAAATGAGATATGCATTATAAAAAACATGCAAATGACATCACTACATATTGAAGCAGGCTTTTTAATGAGAAAAGATGCTTATTTCTATTAATAAACAAGTGACAATGGTTAAAATTTTTTAATGGTAGAAATTTAAGTTTTTAAAACTTTCACACCCTAAATATTCCTGCATTTGTAGGAAAGCCTATTTGCAACAGTTCTTCTATTTTGTAAAAGACAAGTGATAAAAGTTTATAGCTGAAACCATTGTCCAAAGCTTCGTAAATACACATTAAATATTACAATTTGGTTGATGATATTATTAATTGATATTGTTAATATTAATTATTAATCCATTGACATTGATTAAATGCAATTCAGAACTTTAACTTAATAAATATATTTTTATATGAATGAATGCATACATTATATATCAATACCCGCATAAGAAATAAAATTTAAACATACACAGGGGTCTGTCCAGGAGTTTTACAGGGTCCGTTTTTAGTGAAAAACTAAATAATTTTGTGAAAATCAAACAATTAAAAAAAAATGAATTTAATAAAAAATAAAAATAAATTTTATTTATTTTCCTCAAAAAAAAGCATATTAAACGTCAAAAATGCGAAAAGTCCGATTCCTGTAGCGGATGCAAAGAGATTGCAGTTTTCAAAGTGATCATTCAATTGACATCAAAAGCATAAAAACGGAACATAAAATAATTTTTTTGGTGAATTTTTTTTACAATTGCATTTTAAAGGTCTATGGTAAACATATTATTGATGTCTGTTTCCACAATTAATGCAAAAATAAAATGGAACGATCGTTTAACATTTAGACTCATAAAAGAACAGTTAATTTTGCTTTAAAAAATTTAAAATTATGATCAGAGCAAAAAATAAAGCATATTTTCATTTATATGCCTCCTAATAAAGAGTAATTAGCTTGAAAAGTAAGTAAAATTTGATTTTCATATCGGATGCAGAGATTGCTTTTTTCAAAATGAAAGCGTCAGAAATATAAAAACGTTTTTTAATAATTTATTAAAGTCAAAAATTTAAGAGTTCTGCATTTTATCAGGTTTGTATGATGAATATCACCGGCATATTTGGCAAAAATTCCGAGGAAAAAATACGGTAGGGAAACATAGCAAAACAAACAATACCAGACTTCCAATATTAACAGACGCAAAAATACATTAATTCCTGAATATAACAAAAAAACACCACCCTTGTAAGCATTAAAAAAAATAAATTAATAAATGAAATAAAAATAAGATAATTTTCTGCCAAAATAATGTCAAAACATGACACCAAGGACGTCAGATAGAGGTCAGGTGGAGATAATTTTAATTTTAAATAGCTGATCGCTTTACCCAGAAGCAATTCCATTTTTTCTCCAACTCTAGCTATCTGTTTGCGGTTCTAAGTTCATTCCTCTGATAATTGCTATTATTATTATTTCCTTTATGTTTAAGTCCATAGCAGGGAGAAAAATCCTTACTCTGCATTTCCAGAGAAAGCTATAACAGCAAGCCACTTTGATTTGCATATGATAAAAACAAACAAGCAGAACCATTAAAGCAAAACAACTACCTTTTTTAAGTTGTTAATTTCTTTAAAAGAAACCAACAAAAAGTGCTACATTTTACACTAAAGATTTTTTGCTTGCCTTAGCATTACAGGGCCAGGCAGGAAGTGCTGTACCCACTTTTTTTTTTTTTTTTTCGCAAAGTTTCTGGATAAGCGATTCCCTTCTTTAACTTCAGAAAAGGCCCGAAAGTTATGGGCTTTTACACAGAAATATGCTATGCATGATTTTGATTTCAGATTTGCTTTTTGAATGAATAATGTGTGAAATGTGCATTTGCTTGATCAGCATTTTGTGAATTTTTGTGAAAGGTCCGTTTTGCTTGATCGTATTTTTGTGAAGGGTATGTTAACGGACCCGAATTTCCTCTGGCCAGATCTTGATACAAAAACACGTAAAAACCCAGAAAAACCCGCAAAAACTCGGAAAAACCCACAAAAACCCGGGTGGGTTGGATTTTTGAAGTAAAACCCGGGTTTTTGCTAACCCTGGTTGGCAGTGATATAAAAGTGGAGAAGTACAGCGTTTTTGCAGAAAATTTTAAGAATCATTCTGTTCACAGACAGTTTTAAAATTTATCTAGGTCTACGGATAAGTACCAAAAAACATAACTTTCTTAAAGCTTATTTTTCCTGTTTATAAAAGTTTTCTCACTCATATATTACGTAAATTATCACGTGATCTGTAACATTTTAAAATCTTTAAGCAAAATATAATCTATCGATATCTTGAATTTTTTAAAGTTATATCATGTACATCAGACTTGTGATTCATTTTTAAATTCTATAAGATGCTTTCTGTGCGTTAAGAATAAATTTAAGTGAAAACAGGGAAATTATTCAATGTAAGTTCAAAAAATTTTTAAACATTTTGCGATTGTTTGAGATTAACATTTATTCTGGCATTTTGAAATTTTTAGCAGAGATCCAAACTTTGGCAGAATCCCTTGTTTCCGGATTTAGAATTGTAAATATGTAATAGTACAATTTTTTAAAAAACCTTTTGATCATATAACCACCAATGCACTTAATGCAATTCATCAGCAAAAAAAAAAATTCTGGTAAAAAATTTCTGTTTACAAATCAGAGTGATACAAACCGAAAACCACCAAAAATTCTAGTTTATGAACAACAGAATTTTTTTAAACTGAAAAAGAAATGTCACTCATCTTCTGCTTAGCAAAACTTTGTTTATGATTAATAACAGTTTTTCAAAAAAAAAATATTTTATCTAGTCAAAAAAGGGCCATAGCCCAAGTATTAATCCTTTAAACTATCTATGCAATCAAATGTACACAATTCAAAATATGTTTTTAGGAAAATCGTACAACTTACAACTGCCCACTTTTAAAACTACAAAAACTAAATGCAGAATTTATTAGAAACTACATAAACAAACAGCCGAGCTCGGATAAAAAAAAATGAAAAAACAAATACTAATGTTACTACTACAATAAAATGTTACTAATTAAAAACGTATTTTTGATACATTTTTGCACAAAACTGATAAATTTAAAACTCCAAATCAACACTGAAAATTGATCAATAATTGCTTCAACAGCATCCCTGATTCGTAAGTTTGAAGAAGAAATCAAAATCTTAGTACCTAATCAGTTGAACAACAAATACAACTTTAGTTTGATAAATCAAAAATATTTACGACATATTTGCACACGGATTTCACATTTTCAATGAAAAAAAGCATGCATTTAATTTCCTCGAGCAAAGCGACAGCCCAATTTGACGTCTAATTACAATAAAATTAACTTTATTTACCTTGACTCCGAGAATTACTGTGTCTGTGGCTATGATTGTGATCCGCCATTATAATATATTACAGTTCAAGAGGCAAAATTTAACAAATTCTGGAGGGAAGAAACACATAAAACAACTTGCTAATGATAGAAGAAAACGTAAAACTTCACAGGCCTTTGAATTTTCACTATTAAGTTACCTATATTCCTTCATCACATACAACGATACCAAACACTTATTATGAATCCCATTTTGTTTGTGTCGAAGTGTAGTTGAGATCATGGGCCAGATTCCGAAGCGAACTTTTATAAGGCTCAAATAGAAATTTCGAAATGAAAATTTTGTAAAAATTGGGACTAACAAATATTATCAAGCTCTGAAAACAAATTTTCTTTCTATTTGCTTGATTTGTCATTATTTTTGACACAGTTACAACGAATAACTTAACACATATGGCAGATGACAGGTATCGAAGCACTCAAATATAGCCCGACGTTCGGCGATATAGGCAGGGATTCAAGTGAAACAGCACTGCGATCGCTTCGAATTGCAATCGCTACTGGAAGTGAATTACATTATCATCAACTTAACTTGGCATGACGTCACTACGGGTGGAGCCAATAAGAGCTCACAAGCACTCAGCGATCTCCTCCTATTCGCCAAGTAGTCTGTGACGTTTTATCTAGCTCGTTTTTCATATGCAAACGTCACGCTGACGTCACGATGTTTTTATCAAGAAACGTTCTAATGTAATTCATTTCCAGTAGCGATTGTAATTTGCGATGGCCTGTTTCACTTGAATCCCTGCCATAGATTTATTCTTCACATGCAAAAGATACATCGGAAAACGGTTCCAACATTGAACAACGTGGCATAATGCTGTTTCTCATTCTCATATTCGTGTGATAAATCTTTTTAAAACTCTGGCTCGTCATTTAGGGGTTAATTGCCCCCCCCCCCCAGACAACGCTTTCCGTACCTCCACATTATTAAAAATGTTCTAAAATTATGTTTTTTGAGCCTCTATTTCTAAACTTTTTCACTGAAGCGCTTCTGACTTGTAGCTCACCTCTATCCATGATGGAGCTAGCTCCATGACCTCCATCATTTATAAAGCAGTAAAATTTCGTTTCCAGGTCCTCATTTGAGAAACATTATGAAAGAGCCTTGAAATCTCTCATGAAATCAATCCCAACACACAGATCCATACGAATTTTTGACTGGCTATTAAAAAAAAATGCATTCTGCTTTTTAATACCCAATTTCTGAATAATTCTGTCAAAATTTGTAACATTGTCACGAAAAAACACCAAACGTGCTTTTCGATTTGCAACATCGAACAAAACAGGCTGGCTACACTTGGTCAGCTTCGCGGGCCCATTGTAATCTACCGTAGGAGGGCACTACAAATTCATTTGGTGATTTTGTTTTTGTACTTTTATTTAATGGATTGCTCCATTTAAAATTAAGCATTAAATTACAATGAAACTCCGGTAACTTACCTCGGTAATAAGTCAACATTTATTTTTTCAATGTTTGATCCAGTTATATTAATTTCAATGGGTGAAAACCTCTCTAACTTAACACATTTACTGGAACCTCTATAAGTCGACAGCCACTTACAATTTTATTCTACTACTTTTCTTTCGTTGAGCATTTTCCGAGAATTTTGTAGTTCTTGGGTCATAATTCAATCTTCTCTGGAAACAGCTCTTTTAAAAAATTCCTCTTTGAATAAAATAGTAATGGGCGTTGAATCAGCAGCTATCACTCACAATACTTTTTGTGCAGTCCTAGAATTAGGAAAGTATTGGATAAATGCACCCCGAGTAATCCCCAAGAAAAACAAGTAAGCATGACACTTTTTTCTAAGAATTATGAGCATAGCTTTTCTCTTTAATAGACATGACTGACAAGGGCAGGGATTCAAGTGAAACAGGCAATCGCAAATTACAATCGCGACTGGAAATGAATTACATTAGAACGTTTCTTGATAAAAACATCGTGACGTTTGCCTATGAAAAACGAGCTAGATAAAACGCCACAGCCTACTTGGCGAATAAGAGGAGATCGCTGAGTGCTTGTGAGCTCTGATTGGCTCCACCCGTAGTGACGTCATGCCAATTTAAGTTGATGATAATGTAATTCACTTCCAGTAGCGATTGCAATTCGAAGCGATCGCAGTGCTGTTTCACTTGAATCCCTGCCTAAGAGTTGGAATTATCTAATTTTGATATGCTGAAACCCGTTTAATGCTACATATTTTCTTGTCACCTTGGGGTATTGGCTCATTGAGGTTTCACTTTTTTTTTTTTTGGCCACGTAAGCAAATAATGTGCTTTGCTGGTTCGACCATTCTGGATAATAGTTTCAAAATGAACAATGACATGTCTATGATGAAAAAGTGTAAGTTACATACATGCGTTTTTTTTTTTTTTTTTGGTGAATATAAAATATATATATCTGCTTCAATTTATCCTTCTCCCTTAATGCAATTCAAGTGACAAAATCATAAATTTGACAAGATTTACAGGAAACAATGTAGGGGGGAGGGGGGAGGATTCGGTTTTAAAAGTTCTTTTTTATTTTTTTTAACAGCTTATTATTTCTTTGTTTGAAGTTAACAAGCAGGAAGATACATCAGCATGCTTTTTACTATCTGTTAATTTTATTTTACTATATTCAAGAGATTAATAATTGTGGGTTGGATTTTGTCGCTAAATGTCTGTGAAGAAATGGTTATTTCAGATTGAGGATGACAGATTATGCAATTTTAGGGTCTAACTTTGTCTTAATAAAATGAAAGCTCACATATAAATAGCTACTCATGTGTTCAGTTTTTTCGCCATATTTACCATTCTTTGTTTTTACTCAGGCGAGAAGAGATATCACTGTGGCTTTTAGGGGCTAAGATTGAAAAATGAACAGTTTGCTTTCTGTCCAGCATTTTCCCAGATTGGACTAAATGATCAGTTTTCAAGTACCCTTGGTAACAAAATCTGGTATAAAATAAAATAGTGCACTAAAATTTCTCGTAACGTAGCTACCCTAGTGATATTGACGAACATCAGAATGTTTAGCACATGTATACCTTACCTTTTTTTTCATACTAGCAACATTTCTTTTTAGCATGTTTAAACTGTAAAAAATACATAAGAAAATTATGTTTCATTCAGCTGAGTGACAAATTAATGTTCCCCTAATGCCTCCTCACTGTTCATGGAGCTAAGCAATAACAAAATAACATTATTCTCAGTATTTTTCTCATTCAGAATGTTATGTTACTCATATTGTCAAATTATTTAATAGCATAGTACATAAATATGTTCACAATTATATTACTAAGTTACTTCTTTACCTTACAGATTTAAATTCCATCATTACAATATCAGTTTCTACAACTCAATGTATAGGATTTGAAAACCCCAAGGGTTCACTAACTACTCGTTGGGAACCAATACAATAGGGCAAGATTACCCACATGTTATTCAACTAATAGCAGTCTTAAGTATACAATATGTAAAACCTTCCTGGAAATACTTGCGTAGTTCTAAACTTTAAAGAAAAAAAATCTGGTATGGGCCCCACACTACTTCCGAAAAAATGCAAAAAAAAAAAAAGATTTACAATGATTAATTTTCCAAATATCGCCGATTTTAACATCATTTAGTGGATTTTTCGTAATAGATCGCCAATAGCGCCAATTTGAGCCCAAATTCAAAAAAAAAAAAAAAAAAATCTGGTTCCGCCAAATTTGTCGCCAAGTTGGCGTCAAACACTTGGTGACCAAAAGCTTGGCGATAAATTGCCAAGTGGTCGCGCCAATTCATATCACTTGAGTCTGCATTGAAATTAACACTGATTTACCCCACAAAACGGGTAAAACACCCCCTTGGGAACATGCGAATGCAACCAGGGCCTGATTACCAAATAGGCCAACTAGGCCGCGGCCTAGGGCCCCCACAACTTAGGGGCCCTCAAATGGCTACAATTGTTGTAGTCAGTTCCTAAGTTTGTTTTATCCTGTGCCTATAACTGTGAAGCCTCAGTGCAGAGAGCCCCAAAAAAGTATTTGGCCTAGGGCCCCGTGATATCTTAATCGGGCCCTGAATGCAACCACAAAGGGAGGTGCACAACTAGACCCTCCTCAGAGCCTACATACCAAGCTAGAAGTTTCTATGCCATATAGTTTTTCAGTTATGCGACACACATACGTCACGAGAAAACTTGTCGTAATTAACTCGGGGGGTGGTTGAGAAGGATTTTTCGGCTGGTTATATGTTGGTAGGTACATATGCGCGTGCTGACAGGTCAAAAAGACTGCTCAACGTTCATTCGGGGGTGAGCAAAATCAAAATTTAGACCCAGATTTGAGTGATTTTTTTTCGCAATCACAATACTTCCTTTACTACGTAAAAGGAAGTAAAAAGTATCTGAGCTGGTATTTTGTACAAAACCAGAGAAAAATAGAGGAACTAAAATGTGAATCCATTTTCCATTGTACATACATAAGTAATTCATGTTTATGTATACCAACTAAAAGTACTTACTATTTAGGAAGCATGTTGAAAAAATGTACAAAATTGTTAGGGGTTGGGGCTTAGAGGATTAAACAAGTTCGTGGGTTTTACTTTCATTAATTGGTTTTCTGGCAAGAAATGCTGAAAATCTCAAATTCAATAGCGCAGGTCCAACATACTGAATCTTGGAGGGCTGCTCAAAGGGTATACTCTCAATTTAAAATTTACCAGAAAATAAACAAACAAACAAACAAAAAAAAAACATCCATGTATCTGTACAAAGGTGTAATTAACCTCCCATAACCCTCTAAATGAAGGGCCCATTCAAGTATTTCACTTGCCAACCCGAGATACATTTTATATTGTTTTTAAACACTGCTCTAAGTCAGAAAAAGCATTTTCCGCTACTTAGGTAATTGCTACCAGTAGGTTACTCTAATAGCATTAGTATTTAAATGTTTTTCTCTTTTATTTAGTTCTGTTTCAATCATGTTTCTAAAAATAATTTTTAAAAATATTGAATAAAAAAAATCAAAAGATCTTTGAACAAATTTTAACATGTCAGCTTAAATTTGATGATATCAGTTACATGCATCTTTAAGCTTCATAAGTGGGGAAGTTTTCCTGTAGAAACAAAAGATGAAAGCAACTCATTTAGAATGCTAGAATCTAAGAGCTGACAAACTGGTGATAACATATTGCATATATTTTTGGAGGAAAAATTAAGCACTAGATTTCAACCAATTTAATGTAAATATGTGAAAGTACTAAATTATCAATAATTCTTCTTACTATTTTTCACTTACTTTCAGAAGTAAAAGAGGATAAAATCGGACTTTTGTAAATTTTTTAAGACATAAAATCAAAATCCCGTGAGAAAACTTGCTCTATTAGTGTAAAATGACGTTTTAGAGGTAACAATTTCCTTAGTTTTTTGAAAGCATTTTCACATTTTCTTTAGCACAAGGACCCAAGTATTTTTTTCTGGAGGGTAAAATTCATAAATAATCCTTATAAGTTTTTCCTGTATCCCTATTTAACATGCGAGATCTCTATTGCCACAACCATTAGTCCTAGCTGTCAGGTTGCAAAAATGATCTAAGCAATAGAATTAAGACTTTAAAAGCTTGGAACGGGGAAGCTGGGGGGGGGGGGGGGGGGGATATGAAATCTTACTATCTATACAGCATCTAGGTCCTAAAAATTATATTTGGAAATAATCTCCATCAAAAAATAACACTTCTTCAAAAATTTTGAAACAAATGTGACTAAAATTGTTAAAAATTCTAGCTTGCAGAGTAGGAACCTTGTGAATGAGATTGGGAGATAGTGAGATTTGAGTTCTTTCAAAAGAATGACATATTGTGGAAGTAAAAAAAATTCTATTTATGCACTAAAGAAAAGGAGAAAATAAGAGAGCAAACTTTTGGGAGGAAAAAAACATTGCATTCATTTACTTAAAAAAGACACTTTTATTTTTGCAAAGCTGAAAATAAATATTAACGGAGTTAAAATGTACAATTCTCTATTAATACATACTATCAAAATACAGTACATTTCTTTTAACAGATATGCAAATACCAAATAAGAGTGGATAAAAACCACTTATGGTGAAGATTTGTACACATCTTAAATTAATTTTAAACTGTACAGGAATTTCAGTATATCATTGCAAATACAGTACTGATGCTAATAATCTTCATTTTTGCAAAGAGAAAGAAGTGCATGGTCTAACTTTCAAAGTCTTCAGAGAAAAATGCATCTTTTGAAACGAGGGACATTACCTCAGTTTTAAATATCCATTGTGAGTATGAAGGTTTTGGCACAGCATATTGAGTGCCCTCGTTTAATCTGATACATAGGAGGATGAGATGGAAGAAATAGGATATTCTAATGCAGACACAATTTAAGAGATGGAGATAAAATATAGTTGAACCATGCAGTTAAAGCTCCTTTAATCTAAAGTCAAGAAGTGCTTAGTTTGTAAAGATGAATAAACTGAAATACAAAGAGTTACATAACAATAAAAGGTGATTTTTCTTACATTTATTTAATTTAAGTAGAAGGAAGATATTAAATTGTTCAAATAGAGAAACATACAAACATAAAACATTGCACAAAGATGAGAATGTTTCATTGCAAAATCTCAAGATAAATCACCACACACTGATTAGATCTTCTAACATAAATAAATTACATGAGTATCCAGCTAAAGAGGTTTTTGTGTTGAACCTAGGCATGCGTTGCTATTGAAAGTTTCAAATATATGAGTGAAAAACAATGGTTTCATAAAGTTAAGGGGAAAATATCATACAAATATGTTGGAAGCTAGAAATAATTAGATTCAGAGTATTCATGCTATGTGCGAAATACCAGTTTCAGAAATATTATATGAAAGCACTTGTTTCAAATTAAGGCAATATCCGTACAATTTTTAGATCCATTTTGCTTTGACATAAATCAGTAAATGGGAAAAAAGCTACATAAATGTAGCATGTAAAATAAAAGTGAAATATAAGAGTACATAAACATTTTCCCACCTTAATGTGACAGTTTAACATAAATGAAAATACAAATCTAACAAAACAAAAAGTTTAAACACTTCCAACAAAAAATTTTGATAAAATACTGATAATAGTAATATTAAATACTTGATGGATGAAGAAGTATTAATGAATGATGGTGTATAATTTAAATGAGTTTCACATGAAGGCCGAAAAGCTTTAATAATTAAATGGCTCAGACTAAATGAAAATAAAAATCTACAATTTGTTTCTTAAACATAGTTGACTGAAGTATTTCAAACACTATAGGGACATTTCTATTGCTGTAAAACTGATACAGTAACCAAATTTTAGATATAACTCAGTTATTTCTGGCTCTACTATTATTTTGAATATTTTGCTTTTAAACTTCACAATTTTTTTTTTTTTTGTGGATAAATAATTTTTTTTACAGTATTTTGTTACTTTCTTTACATTAGCTAAATGTGAAAAAAAAAAAAAAAATATCACCATATGTATCCCAGCTACAAATGATACTTGTAAAGACACTTCAACACTAGTATAATTTGTCACATTATTTTATTCTTTTTGCAGTAGTAAACACTTTGTTGAAGAGGAAATTAATCATTTTGAAGAAGAAATGACTTGAATATGACCTTTTTCTGCAATCAATTTTTTTCTTAAACATGGGGACTTCTATTAATAGTCTTAATTTTAAGTAAACAAATGATAACAGTGCGAAGACATAAAACAATGTCGTAGCTTGAAGACATATTTAGGAAGGTGCAAAACTGAACAAAATTTAGACATTTTCAATAAATAATTAAACAGTGACCTTTTACTTCCAAACTCCTTCTTAAAAAAAAATCCAATTTTATCGAGATTTTCGTTGTCTAGATCCCAGATATAAGAAAACAATGACAACTGTGACTTGCTTAGTATCCCACCAAAAGAATACTTCTTACTTACATATGAAAATTTTGTATGTAAACGAATGAAACTCGCCTGACAATGAAACTGACGTCTAGGGCAATATAGTGTTAACAGTCAATAAGTTAATTAAATTTTACTTACTAAACTGAAAGCAAAACTAAAAAGACCATGACAGTAAAAATTTGAGGACTTCTTAAATCCATTAACATGCAGGAGAAATTAAATTACACTGGTGGCAGGAGGTCAGGGACAGAACTCTTAAGCAGGTGCCCGTTGCCTAAAGCAGAAGAGTTGGCATGACTGCCAAGGGTAAAGATATGGGCATTGGATGGTACAGAAGGCGTACCCCCCCGCCCCCCCCCCCCACCCCATCCTAAACTTAAAAACTCCGCAATTATTATCAATTTAATTTGAGAGTTGAGTCATTTTCTCCCGAAACCTGAAAGCACTTTTTGGTATTCTTAGATTAAAGCAAAAACAAAATCTTATATTATTAGCGAAATGTGAAGGGGGCAGAGGGATCGTACAATAGATAAATCGATAAGGAAGTAAGAGCCTTTAGGAAGTAAATTGGATCCAGAGAAAAATGATACACAGGTCTTTTGGCAGAGTTGTGAGTTTTATAACTTAAATTATATTATTATTTCAATACAAAAAACATTGAAATGAAAAAGGGAGGATGTTAATTTGTTGCATAGTTACATTAAAATAAAAGTTTTCACCTGAGGATCTTTTGAAATATTTGAAATTTTTAGTAAGCCACTGTTACAGGTTTTGTAATCCATTGCATAGTAACATGAAGTTCAGATTTTTAATATTTTTTCTTGATTTTATGATACAGTAAAAATATATATTTGGATGAGAAACATAATACTTCTCAAAATATATTATGCTATCATCAAGGTATTATCAATGATAGTTAGGTAGTTTCATTTCGAAAATAGGCTCTCGTAAAAGATATTAAATTTTTTAATTCACCTATAGTCATTGTTTCAAGTTATTTTGAAAAATTAAAAATTACTTTAAATCAAGGTTGTATAATAGGATTTTCAATTTCGACTTAAATTTACAAGTTAAATAATTATTTATTACTTCCATACAATTAATCCAAAGATCTTTAAAAATTTCAAATTTTCAAGTAATCTTCATTTTACAGTTCAAAATGATTTTTATCACAAGTCTTAATTTTTACCTTTCTGCAATAATTATTTTGTAAAAAGATGTCCTACATCGCAAAATGAGTTGAGCATTCAACTATCCAAATTTTTAACACTTCAGAAAAATACATAAAAACATTTGCTAACTACACTATTTTTAAAATGGGAAAAAAATCCATTAAAAATATACTGTAGTTAGCAAATATACATAAATTCGAGTGGAACTACTAAACTTCCGAAAATGAACTTAAGTTAATTTCAACAGAAAAATTGAAACATCAGTTTAAATGACTATTACATACTCTGTAAAAAAAGCATTTATAATGTTCATGAAACCATGTTGCAAAGCAATTTCTACAATATTTTAACAAACTGTTGACAAGAATTAGGCATCAGAAACATGTTTTAAACTAATATTCATTTTTTCATGTTTACATTTTTTAATTTATTTTCATATAAAATTTAACATATATTCTTTGACTGAACACAAAAGATTAACAATCTGAATTTTGTAAAAGAGTGCATTGCATTGAAACAATTAGCTTAAAATAAAATTTTACATTTCAACACTCAAAACACATTTAAAAAATGTTTAACTTTTAAACCACTTCCCCAAAATCTATTGAAGACTTAAAAAAAAAAATGTTAACTTACATGCTACTGTAATTTACTTCTGATTAAAACTAAAGTTAAAATAAACTTAAATTCTTATCAGTAACCAAGTAAATATTGTTTCTTTTTCATTTCACTATAAATAATATAATTTTATTAAAATGCTTCACAAATACCCAATTAAAAGGAAAATGAAGTACTAATTTGTTATTGCAGACAATTGCAATTCATCTTTGTTAGAAGAAAGAAGTTTTAAAATAATTTAAGTAAATAAATAAACAGTTATTCTTAACCATTACATCTCTGATCAATATCACAAAAATTATAGGCATTTTAAGACAAGGACAAAAGCATACACAATTGCAAATAACTCCAATTCTACAAATAAATTTTCTGTACATATTTTTTTCCTCTTTTGATTAATAACATAAAAAGCATCTCAATGCAATAAATAATATACACGCAACATTTTCACAAACACTAGCACAATATAAAACAAAACTTAAATTATAAAATTGTTTGTTTCCTTTTAATATTTATGAAAATAATTTCTTTACAGTCTTGAATATTAAAACATGAAACGCAAAGACAAAGGGGGGAAAGGGGACAATAGTACACATATTCAAATTCAGAACATTTCAAATACTTTCAATTGGGATCAACTTTTATATTGTGCAATCTTAAAATACTTTTCTCTCTACAAAAACATCACAGATAACAAATATTTAACCCTACTTATACAACTGAAATATATATTAACATGGGAAGTGCTAAAAATTAAATTTTTTTTTGAAAAGATGAAAGTATAATTAGTATGAATTCTTAAAAATTCCATTGACCTGCCAAAAAGTAGGTACTGTTTTGCGGGGAAACAGTGAATGGCATGAACTAACACTTTGAGTTCATTTCTGAACAGCAATCTAATACCATTTTTAAAAGATTCAGCAAAAATAAAAAAATATTGTAGGTACAATGTGAACTGCCACCTAGAGGCACCAGTTTATCTCAATAGGACTCGATAAATTTATGAAAACATATCACTAGTTTCAAAATAAATGTGCTTCAAAAATGGCAAGGTTTTTTCAGTTGTTGGTTATACTACATTGATTGGATAAAACCTTTTAATACATTTCTGAATATGATACGTGCATATCATCTCAGAGTGTTGCAATCGAGAAAGAACACCAGAGAGCACAACATATGGAGAAAACCGGCTCCACATGCTTCATACCACTTGTGGCATTTAACGACTCAGGTAAGTTTAAGTTGCAATTGGCCAGCCAACTACATTTTCTGTTCAACTTGAGCGATGAGCAGAAAGGGCAATTTCATTTTAGTTTTAAATGAAATGCCTCACTGTTCTGTACTTTCAAAGTATTGAGTGGGAAAACTTGTTTAGCATTTTTGCTTATAATTGCATAGACAGAAGTTGATCTCTTATTTTTGAGCAAGATCTGTTGATAAATAATCTTTTGACTTTCACAATTCAGCTTCACTCACTGTGCTCTCAATGGTATGTTTGACTTGAAAATTGACTAGTTTTAAAAAAGACACCCTTGAAAAGCATTAGCATTTCATTTCCGCTTAGTTACAAACTCATGTAATATATCTCTTGCCATCTGAAGGTCATTTCTAGCTATACCTAATGCTCGGATAACTTCATTTTGTGCATATCCTTCACCTATTAGTGCCGCTATATGGTCCATGTGCAAGTTTTCATAACTAACTCGATTGTTCTCTTTGTTTTCAAGAGCATCTAGAGGTTTTCCAAACCGAAACCTGTAAAATTAAACAAAAATTACAAAATAGAAATTTAACTCTTCATTTGTTTAGACCAGGGCTTCCTAAACTGTTACCCGACGACCCCTTGGAGGTGCGCAACTAACTTTTCAAAAAGGATTTAAAAAGTCAAATATTACTTAAATAATACTTTTGCATTTGGAAACCAGGATGTTCACCGTTCAAGTATGGAGTTGTCCTTCGAGCACTACTAGCCGATGTTTCGAGGTACAATGTTGCAAGATTATGCATAGATAGTCAAACGGTTTTCTGCTATAACAAAATTGTGCAGTATGTCGTCATGTGAAAATGAATGTTTGATAGACCTATCTTCAGGCTGCACCTTGAGATTCACCTTACAGGATAGTTATGCCCCAGGATGTGGTAAATCCAGGGAGACTAAAAAATACCTTGATGACTAATGACTTTTAGAACAACTTTTTTTCAGAAATCATGTAACACTGCATTTTCCTACAAGATATGAGAAATAATTTTTTTAGCACCGAGAATTTTTATTTGGATCGTAATATTTTACAATAACTGCCAGTCTTTGCTTACTCCCACTTTTGACTTCATCAGGACAAAAAGTGTAAATCCCTGGTTGGAAACATAAAGCCTTTTTCCCCCATTTGCCACGGCTCACCAATACAAATCTGGATTTCTAGTCTATACCACCAAAATTATATATTAAAGCTGTCTAGATGCTGATCTTGATATTCGACTCTAGCAATCAAAAGTTAACCCAATATACAGTAAAACCCTTGTTACTTGTTAGGAGATAAAAAAAGTGATGTAACAGAGGTCATAAAAAGTAACAATTCAATTAATGAACAAATTAATGATACATACACTTACAAAAAGATTACATAGTTTATTGCCATATTTAAGACTTTTTTTTTCAAATAAAAATAAAGGAAAATAAGTTGACTAATTTTTCTTTTAAAATGAAACAAAAGTAAAATAAAATATTTTAATGTTTTACTGTGCAACACCAATTGAAAGGCACTTTAAGTTGGAACAAATTTAATACATGGAAAAAAGATGCCAGTCCGGTTCTTTGATTTAAAGTACAAGAAAATACTATTTATGAGAAATATACCTTTTTTTTCCTGTGATACCAAATGAAAAAAAACTTTTAACATGCAAATATTTTTTGGAGGACAAAAGAAAAGCACATACAAATGAGTAATACAACAAGGGGTTACTGTATTAAAGTTGTGCCAGTTAAAACCCTACTTTTTCCGATCAATTTGATGCTCAATTTGGAATTTAATCTTGTGTTACCTGTACATTTGTCTACTCAGTTGGGTTTTTGAATGCCAGAATTTGTAACTTAAGTACTGTAAAAAAAATCCTATCATTAGAAAAAAAAAAAAAAAACAGCAATGACCTTCTGACTCCCCCCTAGTAAAATTACTTTAAATAAAATTAACCACAAATTACAAGTGTCAATACATTCTAAAGGTAGGCACCTGCACTGAATATTGTTAAATACAATGACGCTCCGGCTATAAAATTTGGGAAGCCCTGGTTTAGACCATTATATGTAAAGAAAAAGAGAACCTAATGTACTTAACTAGACCAGCAAACTATGGTTAAGAAAATTTGATTTTTTATTGTTTGGATTTAAAGTATCCACATTAAACTTCATGGGAAAAATGAGCAGAAACAAAAATATTTGATATTTTTCATACATACCACTCATGTATATACAGTCGGACCTTGATATAAGGTCACTTCTTGGGACTTCACCAAAATGACCTTATAAGCGGAATGACCTTATAATAGATTCATACGTATTTGTCAATGAATAAACATGCAAATGAATAGTATACTTCTAAGTAAATTTTAATAAATTAAAACAATATCAGTTTATTAGGTTATTATTTCATAACTGAATCAAAATTAATGAAAATTTGTATTATTTTTTACATTTTTAATTGGAATAAAGTATACAAATATGCTCCAACAAAGTATTAATTTAAAATAATTCATAATACAGGATAGTTGAAATTTTGGCTTCATTTTTGTAATGTTTTTAAGTTTTGTATTTTCTAAAAGTGTTTTAAGTTCTTTCATGGCTAAAAAAATTTTTCATTATGTAGATTTAATGCTTTGAAGTGCTTCTGGTTGCGTCAATGCTTCTCTTTGCATCATGGTTGTAATCCCTACTTTTTAGTAAATAAAGAAATTTTCTGCTGAAGGGCATGGCAAAAAATCTCTCCTCTACCTTAATAGATTAAGTGCCTTTTCGCAAATAAAAGGTCACATACCCCAAAAAATTCTTGAAACTGTCAGTGCGGCACTGAAGTTATCCATCCAATGTCAAATTAAAGTGGCCTCATAATGATTAAGGTTTTTAAAACTTGATCATATGCCCAATAATCCATAACATAGAACTTTTATTCATTGGGCAGGGAACTTTAGAAAAGGACTTCATAAAACAGTGAACCTTATATCGAGGATTGACTGTATTATATATACATGCATTTACACTAAATGTATGTGCATACACACATAAAACTACATAGCTAAATAGCATATAAAAACATTTTTTATGAAATTGGATTGTTTATTACAGAACGAAATGTAAATAGGACTGTTTTATTAAGACTACTGGCGCGATCAAAAACATTTTTTAGTCATCTGTTCCAGACTATCAAAAATTCGTAGTCCACAAGATCAGCGGCTAAATTTAAGAACTTGCTAGAACAGCTGCATATCAGAAAGCTTTCTTATAAGTAAGTGTGAACTAATTTTGACAATTTACATAATTTTTATGTGTATACTTTGTTTAGTCTTGACTAAAATTTACTGATGCCTGCAACTTTATTTTATACTTTATCTTAGAGGACTAATAAGCAATTATCTATGACCTTCTCAACACATGTCACATAAACGTATATTTTAATTCTACTTTTTGAAACTATCCAACTTTTATTAACCTTTAGGAACCGGGCGGTACATATGTTGTACCATAAGTCTTGTCTAGTTTAGAGGACGGGTTGAAATTTTCACTCGAACACTTTGGAGCTGGGGATTTTTTCAAGGTTTCATACGTTTGGTACGACAGTTTATACCTTCTCTTTTCAATGGAAAAGAAATCTGTTGTTGAACTGTCGTACTACTTGGGTCGAAAGAAAAATTTCTATGTGAACAGCCCGATGCAAAAGGTTAAGTAACAGTATTTGCTTTTAAGCTTAAAATTAGACTCTTAATATATTAATGGCTCATCGTGGTTCATTTTCCACTTCAAATTTAAAAAGTTCCCATTAAATGCTTTTTCGCTACTAAATTCAAAGATTTTACTCATAATCTTAAATGAAAGTGAAACACATTTGAGAGCTTACAAAGGCAGACGAACTCATATTTATAAAGCTGAACACATTTTAACAGTTTGCTAAATCTATTTTCCCCCGATTGTACTTATTTTGCAAAAGTAGTTGTGCGCAGGTTAAACCTTACCAATAGCCCAAATCTCAGTTTTTCTTTGAATTACCAAGTGGAAGTAATTAACATAAACTAATTATATGATGGTATGAATGAACTCTTAAGAAAATTGTGCCTAATTTAATTGGAAAAGTTTATGAAATGAATAAAAGTATCTGCTGCTAGACCGTCTTTTGCAATATAGTTAACATCTTTTAATTTATAATGTTTAGTTTTCATTGAAAGTGTAAACCTGGCTTTTTACATTATACTGGGAGAATAAAAGAATCTATTAAAGTTTTTTAAAAGGTATTAACAAAGTATAGTTTGAGTAATAAGTTGAGCTATCACTTCAACAATGTTTACCTCTTTTTCAGGTAATAAGGAAGAAGAAATTGGTGCTGAGCTGAGTTGGGTCACTTTCCTAGTTGTTTTTCTTAAGTATTCCAACTCAAATCTGCACTAATAACAAGGTCATTTTCCTGCTGAACTTCCCAAAAAGTGGTAAACATTTTCAAGGTCATAGCTCAACTTATCACAGCAGTACTATACCTCTTCTCCTCGTGCTTTCACTACAATACACAGTGGAAAAATCTCATCATAGTTCAAAATGTTATTTAAAATGTATTTTTATTTAAAGAAAGTGCAAGGTTCAATTCTATAACATTGAAAATGAAAAGCACCTTTTTATTACAGATAAAAAATAATTTATTACTATTGCAATCATCTTCTCATCATACACAAAATCCATGAAAGTAGCACAGGACTCAGAAAACATTGTAAACTGATGCAAAACAAATGAACGAAAATGCTCTTTACTAACAAGTTCTCCATAACTATTTTAGTATACGGGAAGCTTTGTACCTCTTTTCTAGTTTTGAAATATGGGCAAGGGCTTGTTGCGGTGAAGATGAAGATGGTAAACCAACTTCGATGGAGGTTCGATTTACTTGAGACCCGGCTGAAAAAAAAAGGTTAAAATTTACTCGTTCAATCATTAGAAGGTAAGTAATAAAATAAATCTTGATTCTTGAAACCTTGTTTAAAATCCTACTGTAAAAAATGCAAATTTCAAAAATATAGTTGACGTTTGTTATAACCTTTTGATTTGGTCGCTATAACTCAAATGTACAAGACGTTGCACGTGTTTTTAGTCATAGATAAAATACTGGAATAACTTTTACAACTTATGCCTTCTTTAAAGAGAGAACTAAGAAATACTACACATTAATTAAACATAACTTTAAGTAAATACATTTAATGACAATATGCACTGAGTATTGCTAATGGCAATCAGTTATTTCTGATAATAGATCATGATTGCTTTTTACGCTTTTCGCGTTTCTTTTCTTTGAATATTAAGTTTCTTCAGATAATGAACTTCTCACTTTTATGACTACTTTTAGTCTACTGATTGTGTACAGTATTTGTGGATTTTTTCGTCTTTTCGTCATTTGACAACACCTTTTAATAGAAACATTATAACCTTAGAAACATAAAATTGTTAAATATTAGGATTCGGTTAGATGGTCTTGAGAATAAAAAATAAGTTGAAATTTAAGTTTGAACTAAACAAATAAATAAGTAAATAAATTGCCAAGAGCTTGTACTACACAGCACAAATTTGATCATACATTAAGATAATGTTAATAACATAACTGCTAACTAAGTTTTTTTTTTTTAAATACGAGTACTAGAAAGGGGGAAAAAATAGTATGAAGGGCTAAATGGGAGCAGGAAAATTTAAAACTAAAAAATACAACACTGATATCAAACTTGAATTTACATTGCTTTGAAAAATGTTCATATTCAGTGAAAAGATATAAATGTAATTAATAACAAGTTCAAGTTACATGTACAGATCTCAGGAAAAGTATCCCAGTGCTAAAAGTGCTGCAACAGACACAAGAGCTTTCACACTATGACAAGTGAAACTATCTTTCAGATTTTTTTAAGTATTCAACAAGAGATGGAAATGATCGGGGATAAGAGGGGGCAGAATTTTTTGCGGAACCAGAGTTTCTTTTTTTAAGCCCATTATTTGAGCCCAAATAGTTCATAAGCAAGCTTACCATGATTGGATGTGATTTCTGTGTTAGCGTAACTTGGTTCTGAAAGTTCTTCCCGAATTTGGGCTAAGTCTGCATACAGCACAGATGGAGTGACTGGAGTTGTGGTGGGTGAAGGCTCTACGGAAGAGGACGGGGGAGAAAGAGTAGTAGGAGCTCCACCTCCAGGAGAAGGCCTGGGCCATGTGCCACATCCACTGTTTGTTGTCTTCCCATGAGCTATTTCTGAATATGAGACACTAACTCCTAGAAAAGTATTTTTACAATAAAATTATGATAATGAAAAAATAATAAAATACATTCTACATTATTCTCAAGAATTCTGAATTTCATCCAATATATCAAAATGAGCTTTATGGCATTAAAGGTCATATGAATCTCCATGCACAATCAATGTGCTAGCCGTTGGTTGTTCTATGCAGCACCTACTTTCTTGTGAATAATTAATTGTACATATTATGCTGACCTAAATTAGATCTTATGATTGTGAACATAAGAACCGAGTATTGTTTTTAAAAATAATACTAAATAAATAAAATAAACATTAAAAAGTTAAATAAAGAGCTAATGTGGCATGTCTGGAGAACAAAATGATGAATTTTAAAATTATTATGAGTATGGAGAGTAAGACCAAAAAATGTCTCAAACTTTATGGATGCATTAAATTGAATTAAACTAATGTTTACAAGTCACTATGGCTATCTGGCAAAAGTAACAACCAAGTCTTTACTTAACAAAGCTATCAAGAGTCAATGTCAAAGGAAAGCAAAAAAGTTGAAAATTGTTTGGAATTTCGTGAACTTGAAGGTTAAAATCGCAGCATTTCACTAATTGGAGAATAATGTTCCAACTCAAAGAAAAGAACATGCTTTAAAACTATATTTTAGAATTATAAAATGTTCATTTTTATCACTAGATTATTTATTACTGGTTATTTTTACTACAAGTTGTTTAAATGATTTATTAACTTATTTATGGGCTATACAGTGAATCTATATTTTTAAACATAAATTCAAATGAAAATAAAGAGAGATTTTATTTATTTACTTCATAATAAAACTGAAAAAAAATGTTGAAGAAAAAGAAGGAGGGGGGGGGCACTTATTCTACTGCAGGATGCAGAAAGATTGTAGACTGAAAGTTTTTTTTTTTGTACTTTGATAAGTAGGCCGTTATTTTACAGCAGTTCTGAAAATAAATAACAATCTCTAAATATCTACCATTGTGGTTTTCTATATTATTTATTATTTCTTAAAACATGAACAATGTAAAACATGCTGAGCAAAAATACAAAGCAATTTTTTTTACAAGTGTTGGAACATTTACAAAATTAATCTAATGCTTATATCATTCTTTTTTTATAAACTGACATATAATATGGGTTAAATATGCACTTATGTGTCTCATGATTATACAAATCGTGGTTCAAATAAACTGATTTAAAGTTTAACTTATCTATTTAGACTCACCAACCTTTCATTGCGGAAAAGCAGGAGAAACAAAAAGAGAAAGCAGAATACATTTTTGTAACATAAAACCAGATGAATTGCTAGTACAAATTTTGATTATTTGCATGTTTGTAAGGCATAAATTGTTAAAAAATCGATGAACACATTTATATTTTTGAGTTTTAGCATTTTGAAAGGCAATTTAAAGTATTTTTTGCTGTAACAAAGATTTTCCTTGGCTTTAACAGTCATTATTTTGGTTAAAATTTCCCGACTAATTTGAATGTACAACTAAAAAGACATCTAATTGTTCTTTTGACAGTCAAAACTTGAAGACTTTAAATTGGTAATAATGAAAATACCTATTAAATAAAAAATATATATATATAATCTCTTTGCAAATTGCAATTAATGTAATGGAGCAATTAAAAAAATTCGAGAATCACATTACTTACAATAGTTGGGGCAAACCTAACATTGTAATGTGACGGTTAAGCAGATCCTAATCACAGCACTACTGCGTTGCCAGATTAGGTTTGCCTCAACTGCAGATACAAGAAACACTATTGTGCTGCTTGGTATTTCTTGACATCAAATTAAAAGAACGCTATTGCGCCATTTGGTATTTCTCAACATAAAATTAAACAAGCAGTATCAGGCTGCTCGAGTCTTTTCGTATATATATTGGAAAAGTGGGATTATGATGCCTGAGATTCTTTGACAGTGTATTTTTGAAACCGCCTACGGATTAAAAAAAAAAAGCCTTTTTATACCTGTTCTAAGAACATTCAATTAAACCTTGCTCCTCTCTTTCTTGCACACAAAGGCACAACCATAACAATAGATAAGAAAAAGGTTTTTGCTTCTAGAGCAATCATCTTCAACAAAATACAAATCAAACCTACAAATGTCTCATTGTTTTATTTGTTCCATTCGATAACTAAGTAACTAAGTTTATTTTAATGAAACAAAAATTCAGGATTATTCTTTAAATGTAGTATTAAATTTTGAACTAGTTATATTGAATATGTCATTACTGACATATATGTACTAAATGCAAAGCAAATGTTCTTCAAACACTATTTTGCGATTCAATTAATAAAATTAGCCCTACATTTGCTAGTAATCAAAAGATTTTTCATCTTGAATTTTACCTTACATTTATTTCCATCATTTTAACACTGCATCTGAGATTGAAAGACATTTAAATGAATCTTTAGGGTGGCCTTAGATAGTCCCAGAGAAAATGAATACTTTACTTGAAAAAGAGGGACCAGCTGAAGCATTTATTAAAGAGTGTCAGAGTGTTATTAAACAAAAAGACTTTTCAGTGACATTTGATTATTTAATTAGATGTAACTTTTACAATTCACACATGTTAATTATCCCCATAATCTACAGAAAGAATACCTGTACTCTATTCTTCCACCGCATTTGTATTTATCATAACAAAATTAGATAGAAATTTCTTCAACTAATTTTCTTAAATTTCAAAAGGTTATCCAATTCAAAATTAAAGTTTTACAACATCAAAACTACTACCAAAACTTAGTCACATTCATGTTTATATGACTGAACTATTGAAATAATCATATTAATTCCAGAATATTTTAGGAAAACAAACAATGAAATATAATTTTAATAATTAGATCAATTAATATTACCTGACCCATCAGGAGATCCTGAAGGAGATACAGTGACAGTTATAGATGAACCACTACCAGAGTCTTCTTTAGTTCCACTAGAATGCCTTACAATAAATAAATGATAACTCAAACAAAAATGCATATTTACAGTGTTATATGTATAAAAAATATTACTTGAAAAGATATTCTTGATTCAAGAAAAAACAATACAGACAAACTTTTAAGATATAATTTTTGTTTCTGAAAACTATTAGTATAATTTCAATTGGGGATCAATATGGCTCAAGGCACACTATTTTTTGTGAAACGCTTATTACTGAACAGCTCAAACATTGGTCTACTGATCCAAGACCACAAAAGCATCCATTGGAGAAACAGTTGAATCAGAAAAATTAATATCAGAATAAAAATTTTAGTGATCCATGCAAGTGATATATATGTATTATAATAGCATAAAAAGTCAAAAAAAAAAAAAAAAAATGATTACCTAGGAGATGAACCAGGAGATTGCCCTGGCGTATCTGTTGGAGATGTATGTCTTGGTGGAACTGGTGGAGGCGCCGCATTAGGTGGCCTTCTTGAAGATTGAGGTGACGCTTTGGGGGAAACCATTGGGGAACGACTGTTAGACTGCAAAACAAATGTTAATTTAGAGGCTTCCTTTTCCCATATGTTTTAGTAACAATACTTACATAAACATTACTTTTTTATTATTTTACATTGCATGTCAACTTTCTAAACTTATATATGGTAGACAGGAAAAAAAAAAGAAAAAGGAACTCTTCTAGTATGGAAAAGAAAGCAGCTCATAAAAATATCTCTAATAACAGTCTGACAAATTTGAAAGCTCACATTCTGTTCTTCACTCATTTTTTCAAAGTATCAAGTATTGGTATTTAAAAAAGAAAATGGACATTAATTGGATGGTGTTATGCAAAAAGGAGTTAACCCACAAAAACCTGATTTTGAGATAGTGGGCTTTGAAGCAGGGTTGGCAATGTTTTGGACAGAACGGTAAAAACCACGGTTTAAACCGTCCTGTCCAAAACCCATGTGTCCAAAACTACATTTTTAGCACAATTTTATATTTTGAACAAATATCAAAAGCACAAAATTATACTTGAAGCTAAGACTTTTTTTTTTTAATGTAAACATTTAAATATGTACATAAAAACATATATAAGATTTTCAGCTGATACTAATCTAGCTACTTAGAAGTTACTATTCTTCATTAAAAAATGAATTAGTTCTCATAAGTTTATATTATTTTATTTTTAATGCTAGCTAAACTTCTTTTAAATATAGATGTAAATGAGGGTGTTCAAAAGGTACAATAATCGACTTAAATGCAAAAAATCAGTTTTGCAACTAATTAAAAAGATACACAACATTTGAGAATGTTACAGCGACATTTACTGAATATTTAATTATTTCATAAAGTATTAGGAATAAATTTAAAAGTAGTACAAATTATCTGCTTCAAGAGTTTTTTTAACAGTACTACCAATTCCTATTTTATGAAATTTTTATGCAGTGGAGTTATGAGTAAATTGTTCATTTTTTTAACATATAATTAAAATTACTAATGTAATTAAGAGCCTTTTTTTTAAGAATCAGGCAGTCAAAAAACTCGACATTTTTGATTTTGCTGAAAATTTTAGAATATAATCTTTATTTAAAATCATTAAACACGTGTTTTTTTATTTTTGCAAAAAAAATTTTTTTCTTTCCGTTTTGGGAGGTCAAAGTTGGACTTTGCTCTTTTTTTCAGTAAAAACATGCCAACTTAGATAAGCCAATACTTTTTGCTTTAGCAGTGAACCGTGGAACTGACAATTATTTTGTGTTCTACAATACCCCCACTAACTGTAAGTACCGAAATATTTGTGGACGACTCTTACCGCAAAGGTCAGAGGTCACTCAAAGTTGTACGAAAAAAAGTTTTTTTATGCAACTTTGACCGACCAAATCTTATAGTGGAAACAGTGAAACACTGTAGTGTTATATATCAGTAAATACCCACTAAAGAGCACTATCCAAAAACATGAAGATATGTGTTGTTGATATTTTGCACATTGAAATATTTGACTCTGAAATTGAAGAAATTGCAAAATTACCTGACTTTGAGGGTCATTATCTTCTTGCAGCATGAGTGAAGAAATATAAAACTAGCTGGAGTAGAAGCCTTTTTTGTCCCAGAAACACAATCAGTTAACAAACCTATGGCTACTCTTTCAGTTTTTGCATAATTCGGCTCTAAACTTTGCAAAATGAGTGTTTTTTGGCGTTAAGAAAAAAGGCCAATTACCTGTTTTAAAATGGGTATTGCTATTATTTGTATAGTACTATTATATCCCAACTTCCTAACTAGCTGAAATGGCATCTAAAGATGGTTATACAGTTGAAACCAAATTGAAAATGAATTCTCGAAAATATTCAGTATACGTCAAAAACCATCTTTTTTTATTTGTCCAGGCGACGTTTTTTTTTGTTATAGCTCTTTATTCCGTTCGGTTCCAACATGGTAAGCAATTTATGTACTTCTTGTCGTTCTAGTTGCTGTAAAACAGGAAAGCAATGTATCTTAAGTCTTATATAAAACAATATGTCCTGTCATATTAAGTTTATAATGCTAAAAGAATATTTTGAAATGGACAATAAACATAATCCAAAAAAAAAACTTCTGTTCAGCTGTGCCCTCTTGGTTCAGCTGTGCCCTCCTGGTTCAGCTGTGCCCTCTTGGTCTATGTTGTGAATGTCATCAAAAACTCAACTTTTTCACAAATCAGAAGCCTCTATAGCAGAATGTCACTTCCTAAAAATCTTGGTACATTAAAGCCCCTCGGTGCTGGTCTGGAAATTTTTGATGACATTCACGACATCGAGCAAGAGGGCGCAGGTGAACAAGTATTTTTTTTTTTTTTTTAGATTAGGTCTATTATCCATTTCAAAATGTTCTCTTACATTATAAACTTGATATGACAAGGTATATTACTTTATATCAGACTTAAGATACATTACTTTTCAGTTTTACAGCAACTAAAACGACAAGAAGTACATAAATTGCTTACCATGTTGGAACCGAACGGAATAAAGAGCTATAACAAAAAAAAAAAAAAAAACGTCGCCTGGACAAATAAAAAAAGATGGTTTTTGACGTATACTGAGTATTTTCGAGAATTCATTTTCAATTTGGTTTCAACTGTATAACCATCTTTAGATGCCATTTCAGCTAGTTAGGAAGTTGGGATATAATAGTACTATACAAATAATAGCAATACCCATTTTAAAACAGGTAATTGGCCTTTTTTCTTAACGCCAAAAAACACTCATTTTGCAAAGTTTAGAGCCGAATTATGCAAAAACTGAAAGAGTAGCCATAGGTTTGTTAACTGATTGTGTTTCTGGGACAAAAAAGGCTTCTACTCCAGCTAGTTTTATATTTCTTCACTCATGCTGCAAGAAGATAATGACCCTCAAAGTCAGGTAATTTTGCAATTTCTTCAATTTCAGAGTCAAATATTTCAATGTGCAAAATATCAACAACACATATCTTCATGTTTTTGGATAGTGCTCTTTAGTGGGTATTTACTGATATATAACACTACAGTGTTTCACTGTTTCCACTATAAGATTTGGTCGGTCAAAGTTGCATAAAAAAACTTTTTTTCGTCCAACTTTGAGTGGCCTCTGACCTTTGCGGTAAGAGTCGTCCACAAATATTTCGGTACTTACAGTTAGTGGGGGTATTGTAGAACACAAAATAATTGTCAGTTCCACGGTTCACTGCTAAAGCAAAAAGTATTGGCTTATCTAAGTTGGCATGTTTTTACTGAAAAAAAGAGCAAAGTCCAACTTTGACCTCCCAAAACGGAAAGAAAAAAATTTTTTTTGCAAAAATAAAAAAACACGTGTTTAATGATTTTAAATAAAGATTATATTCTGAAATTTTCAGCAAAATCAAAAATGTCGAGTTTTTTGACTGCCTGATTCTTAAAAAAAACGGCTCTTAAATATTGTCAAATTTTAATTAATTACAACTAATTAACACTAAGAAACTAAGATGTATGCATTATCAATATTACAGCTAATAGAAATTAGTCAGCTTAAAACCCTTTTACCATGCTTTAGACAGTTTAAGACATTTTTGGACAGTTTAAGACACTTTTGGACAGTTTTCGACAGTTTAGGACAGTAAAACCCACCTGTTCTGTTCAAAACCAGTTTTGGACGTCCAAAACCTCAACCCTGCTTTAAAGTCAACAAACTCTGGCAAAAAGCATGGAGCTCTATATCAATATACCAATGATATGTTACCATGAAATGCTGATAGGGCTTACATATTTTTGCTTAATGTAGAAAGCAACATATTTTACCATCACAGTTGGATAACTCATTTTTTTATGTTTTGTGGGTTAACTCCTTTTTGCATAACACCATCCAATTTTAAACAATGCAAAATGCTTTTGTTTTGAGTTCTTAAGTTAAATAGACAGTCTGGAGCTCTACTCTGGTATTTCATTGAGATCCACAAAATGGAGTTATAGGTTATTATTTTTCATCTCTTCAATAAATAATAATAATAGAAGTAAATTTCCCAATTGTATTAAGTACACAGCTTGGGCTCTCTGCTTCACATGCTCCTTTCAAGTAATGAGAAAGAGGGAATTTGACAGAATGCTAATCGCCAAACAAATGTTTTTTAAAGAAACCAGTAGCTGAAGCAAAAATCAGCAAGCATCAAATAGGAATATCCTGATACTCCTATGATTTGATATACATTGATCAAAGTGTTCTAAATTACAGACAGAAAACAATTCGCAATCACACTAGATGTAAGATATTTTACCAGGACACAGGCAATCCCTACAAGTTAGATCATAACAGACACCCATAACATCAAAGTGCCACTTTAAGGTGTAGTGCCAGCAAGAAGTCTCCCTGCTTTCCTAATCTAACTTGTAACAGACTAAAGAGCTTTTTCAAAGAACATTTAAATCGTTAAAGTCAGGGTTGGCAAGTTTTTGACAGTCGGAGGTTTATTCGGTTTTAACCGTGGTTTTTACCGTCATGTCAAAAACCACTTTTTGACATGGTTTTTGACATAATTGTCAAAAACCTAAATTTCTGTCCAAAACATGTTTAAATTTGATATTGATAATCAAAATACATTTTCAAATGAATTTTACAATTTCTGATTTCAGACACTGAAGTAAACTTTTGGAGTTTTAGGTTATTAAAATAAAGTGTAATAAGCAATCCTAAACAGAATTGAAGGGCTCGGGACGAAATAATGGTAACTAGCATTTAAAAAAATCCAACATATGGCTTTTGAAAATCGCTTTATTGCTTCGAGAAATTACGGTAACAGGTTTTTTTATTTTAAAAATGAAAAGGGTACATTAATTAAGTGCTGTGTGTCTTGAGTATACTTAATAAATTTTTACAAGTGATTTTTTTTTAATTTTAATTTGAAATAGTCTGATTTTTAGAATTTGTCAGATACCATTATTTACTCCCAAGCCCCCCCAGATTTGTACACTGAGTACTAATTAATTTAGTTTTGCTTTTACTCAAAAAAAAAAAATCACTTTAAATTCTGATGCAAAGATTTTTAGATTGATAAAATAGCTAATTAATAGTTATTAAAACTTTTAAACAAAACTACTTTAAAAACTGTATTTGTTTTAATATTTAACTTTTTTCACGCCAAAACAAGTTAGTTTAAAAGAATGAGAAATTATTTTCATTAAATTTATTAATTTAATGTTTATTCAACTTGATTGATAAGATGTATAAATTTTTATTTAATATTTTTCAGGATGAGAAACCTTATATGTTTATAAAAAATCTCAATAACCACTGTACTTGAGTTTTAGACAGGTTTTTGACGTTTTCGACGTTTTGACAGGTTTTCAACATGCCATGTCAAAAACTGGTTTTTGACGTCAAAAACCCAACCCTGGTTAAAGTACTTATGCAAGAAGGGAAAAATTGCTGAAATGTTATTGCAAAACTGACAACATAGCTGTTCAGATATTTGCCAATAAATTAATGTCTTAGTATCAATTCTTTTGAATTCAAGGAAAACTATCAAATTAAGTTCATATCCCACAAGACTTAAATTAAGTTAACAGTAAAACTCATACATAAAAGTAGGCTTGCAGAGAGCACACAATTTTAGAATTTTGTTATAAATAAAAATTAATGTACAAGTAGAAAAGAAAAAGATACATACACGACTACCATCTGAAACATCAGCTCTTGGAGACAGAGCCAGGGCTTGAAGACATGAAGTCCACGTATTAGGATCCTAAAACATTAAGACTACTTTTAAAATGCATATAAATGAAAAATGATCAAATAGGCTTTGTGCTGAACTATATTTGAAGTTAAAAATCAACGTAAATAAAGCACAAATAGGGTAGAAAGTACAGCAAATAGCTATTTCAAGGCTACAATGGAGCCCCTTCATCAGTGCAAGAAGCTCAGCAAACAACATGAAAGCTGTAAGAGAACTGAGCGCGAAGCACGTGTGCCCCGGTATTTATAACAAATGGGCGAGTGCGCTTGAACTCACAACAAAGCGGGAAAACACCGACCAATCAGCGATCAGCGAAACGCCAGGAGAGCGAAGAAAAGGGGGGAAAGCGGCAAAGGAAAGTAGGGGAAAAAAAGCGCGGGAGAAAACACTAGAAGACGACACTTCCCTGACATCTGGAAGCAATTTTTATAATTTCGTCTTCTAGTGTTTTCTCCCGCGCTTTTTTTCCCCTACTTTCCTTTGCCGCCTTCCCCCCTTTTCTTCGCTCTCCTGGCGTTTCGCTGATCGCTGATTGGTCGGTGTTTTCCCGCTTTGTTGTGAGTTCAAGCGCACTCGCCCATTTGTTATAAATACCGGGGCACACGTGCTTCGCGCTCAGTTCTCTTACAGCTTTCATGTTGTTTGCTGAGCTTCTTGCACTGATGAAGGGGCTCCATTGTAGCCTTGAAATAGCTATTTGCTGTACTTTCTACCCTATTTGTGCTTTATTTACGTTGATTTTTAACTTCAAGCATATAAATGGCATTGAATAACTTCATTTTTACAAAACATTTTCTACATTTTCACAAAATGTTCAATAAACTGAATTTTAGAACTGCAATTTTTCATACTATCAAACATTAACTTTTTGGCAATTAACTTTATTATTCCTTTCTTTCAATGTTAACATCAGCGCCAATCTCTTAAATTTTTGTTATGCATTTTTATTATTTAAAATCTATTATCTAAAATTTAAATGGATTGGCATACTGCTTAAATGATGATTTTACGATAGAAAATGGGGTGGATGGATATCTTTTTTTCTTTCTTTGGATATTGAAAACAAGTTTTCTGGACACAAAAAGAAATGCTGATGTATCTAACACTACAAAAGAAAAGTTGGTGAATTCTTTTATTTTTCCGTTTTTGATAGTAAATTTGATTGCACAAATAAACTTGCTGCTTATTAAGAAGATGATGAATCTTTAATAGAAAATTTACAAATCTAAAAATTGTATACAAGTTTAAAACAAAATCTAGCAAACTGTAAGAGACAAATGCTAAAATCTTTTTTTTCAAAAATAGGTTGTGCTGAATAATTCATGCTGAAAGTCACTGAAACTAAGTGTCAAGGGCACGTTGAACAATATCAAAATAAAGCAAAGTTTAAGACGTCTAGCGCAAATTAGAAACTTTAAATAAAAGCTAATTGCATAAAGATTTTAGATTTTCTTACTTAATTGCTAAATTTAGAGTAAGAAATTAAAAGCTTGTTTAAAACTTTGACTACTGTATTCGGAAGGGAGTGTGAAGTTTTAGAAGCTTATTACTAGGAACGCACCGATTAATCAGCAGTACTGATTAATCAGCCATAATCGGTCACTTTGCCGATGATTAATAATCGGCAAAATCGTGCCGATTAATCGGCGGGAAAAATATTTTCTAACATTATTTTAAAAAGTATATTTTCACTGTGAAACTATGATGAATAATTTTATGAATAGTAAAATTAATAATCACAGTTGATATAAAGTTTTTAATAAATTAATCTTCTTATTTTAAATAAATGTACACATAGACAATGTTGCAACATTTTTCATGTGTCAATATTTTTCTTTCTAGCACAGTGCTTTTAGATAACCTCTAATTTTCACAAAGAATAAAAGTCTTGAATTAAATGGCTACTAATATTGAATTATTTCAATTAAATGCACTCCTAAATTAGAGTGCTCAGCACAAACCTCCCCCCCCCTTTTTTTTTGATTTTTATGTCTAGTAACATAGTTAACAATTTGTTAATATAATATTGACAAAAATATGGAAATTGGTTTTAAGAAATAGGATAAAATTTTGAAATTATTGTTGAGAAATTAGGAAAATGGAAAAATAAATAAATAGTTTATATTTTCTCTCATAAATAGATTACTATTTCTAAAATCCCAATTGTAAACGAAAGAAAAAAGCGGTGATGGTAAAATTGGTAACATTAAAAAAATCATCCTGATCATTAATCGGCTTGACAGATTAATCGGCCGATTATCAACAGCCGATTAATCGGTAATCGGCCAATTTGCTTATCGGTGCATCCCTACTTATTACCTCAAAATTTTCATCCTCATCATAATCAGCTAAGTTTCCTAGATGTGAGGGATGTCCATCACTGCGTTTAAATGTCCTTCCAGTTGGATCAAATGGATCTACTACAACTTGCTCTGTTCCTTTGATCTCTGCCCTACAGAACGGACATCCTTGACCCTCAGAATCCTGTAAGTAAAATTAGGATGTTTACTTTACTGTTTACTGAGAAAACCAATGAGAATTTTAAAAGCTGGTTTAAAAGATAACTAAGCACCTGCCAAGACGTCAAACAAGGTGTGCACAGCAAATGACCACAAGGCTCAATACGGATGTCTTTATCATTTTCAGCACAAATTTTGCAAAGCTGAAATGTGGACCCCATTTCACAATACAGCTCATATTGCTCTTGTGTGACTTTAATATGATCTTCAGGTGTTGCTTGAACTGCCCAACTTAAATCAGGATTCATATTTCTGCCATCAGGATAAAGGTAGCTAAAATATAAACATAGTTCATAAATACATTAATCATATTTCTTCATGTGTTTCCTCTATGAATGAACAAAAAACACTTACAAGCCTTCCCGATATCCATCTAATAATGCCTGACATAGTGACTTATTTTGAGGAATGGTCTGTAAAATATTGCCTTCACCTGTGACATAACCAATAGCCCATTGGCCAAGTCTAGTGCAGCTCAAGCGAAAAACATAACTAAAAAAAAATCACCAAATGCATTTTAAAACTATACATGTAATACTTCAATAATGATTGTTCAAAACATTTATGATTCTTATTTTATAAAAATCATACAACAGGAATCAAATATGAATGCATACAAAATATTTTACACATTAGTACAGAGAAAGATATATATACATGATCTATATACATGAAACTAGGGATGGACCGGATAGTGATTTTGCCGGATACCGGATATCCGGTGGCTCCGCGCATGCTGGATACCGAATATCCGGAATTGTATCGCCAGATATCCTGCAGATATCACCATTAAAATTACATTGCATGTTCGCTTATTTTTATGTAATGCAGCTTCAAAAAAATAAATCAAAGTTGTTTCTCGTATCATTTCTTGAAGAACATGTTAAATACATTCACATATTTTTTCAAGGCCTCTATTTTATTATACACGAGTAGCTCTACATATGAAATGAAACACTAGCATATTGTGATTTCTTTCTAAATTATGTATTTTTATCAAGAGAGACAAAACTTCAAAAGATAGAATTAAATATTTCTGTATGTACTCTAAGTTTAAACTTGTAATTATTCTTAGTTTAAATTTTAAAGCTTTTGTTTCAATATCATTTAATAAGTTTCTACGTAAATGGTACAGTTATTAAATATTTCACCAATATTATATTCACGATAATTGATTTACAAAAAAAAAGAGAGAGAAAGAAAGAAAGAAAAAAAAAAAAAACTAAGCTCAGATAAATGTTTTTTTTTTTTTTTTTTTTTCAAATTAATACATATTTTATTAGAATTTTTGATAATTTAAACTTCATTACAAAGTAACACATTTTCTCATTTCTAATTCTGCATAAATATAAAGCAAAATTTTGCTTTGAAATTCTTTTTTTTTTAAAGAATACGCATGTAATTTTTCTAACATATAAGTTAAAGAAGAAAATATTAAAACAGGACCAGTGTCTTAAAAAATAATGATAATAATAACTTTTACTCAAATAATCAATTAAAAATTTTATATAACTCCAAAAAACAAAGGTACATATTTTCTGAAGATTCAAATCAGCAGCTTAAATATCTTTTTTAAGAGTAATGCTACAGTTGTTCACTTTTTAAAAAACAAATGAGTAAACTTATACTTAAATAATCAACTTGGAATTTTACTTTAATTCTAAAAAATGAAGATACATATTCTTAAAAGTAGCAAATTTTCATTTTAAATACATTAAGAATCATGCTAAACACAATCACTTTTTTAAAATCAAATTAATAAACTAATTCTTAAACAATCACTTCCAAATTCAACTTCATTTTGAAAAAATAAAGATACATTCTTAGATGCAAATGTTATATTTATGGGTTATTCCAGCCAAAATGGTACAAATCATGTCTGAAATTGTTGAGTTAAGTTATCAAATAAAGTAATTTTCGCCAACTAATTGTTGTTTTTAAAATTATTCTCTGTTTATTTGTGCATGAGTTACGCATTAAGGGTTTTGAATAGTTTGACCACTTTGTGTAACAGAGGAGACAAATGAGGTTTGAAAAATATATTGCTAATCGTAAAGAAAAGTTAATTACAGAACAAGTATAAAATGGGCTAAACATCCTAAAACTAATTCTGTCTGCAATTTCAAGAAAAAAATATCTTTTTTTTACACCATTAATGCTACTGTAACAGACTGGACATCCCACAGTGCAAATTAACTATCATCAGCAAAGAATTTTAGGCTTATCTTAGTTGATGGCTATATAATTCAATGTATCAAAGTAATCACAGCAGATACATTACTTGTACTTCTTTTAAAAAATATCACATTGAATGCAATTGCTTATTTTATTTCTGAAAGGCTTGTAACAGAGTGGACAGTTTGAAACATAAAAAAATCTAGGAATAAAGATAAATAAGTGTTTTTCCAAGATTTTTTTGTTTACACACATAAAATCAGCAGAAAAGGTGTCAGAAACATTTTTTGTGCTGTGCATTGCAAATGATTTTGTTGTTGCATTTCAGCCTAAGCTTAAATTGCATTTTAAGTCCTAGCAATTTGAAGCTGGGACAGATCATTTTTTCTTCTTTTGCCAAAGATTTTTTTTTTTTTTTTTTGAGTCCTTTATAAATGGCTTATGCCTAAATAAGTAATACTTGGTTACACACAATTAGATAGAGAACAAATAAAAAAATACAATCAATTGGTGGTAAATATTAAAATTAATTACCAAAATTCTGAAGTATCGGGACTGATTTGTACCATTTTCGCTGAAATATCCGATATTTTATTATTATTTATAAATATTATTCTAAACATGTTCACTTTAAATAATAAATTAATAAACTTATATCTAAATAATTAAATTAAAGTTTTACTTAAATTCCAAAAAGCAAAATACATTTTCTAAAGATGCAAATCAACATCTTAAATACAGTCGAGTCTCAATAGCTCATAGTCCTAAGGGACCAGCTAAAAGCTTCGAGTTATTGATAGTTCGAGTTACAAGCAGTTCCTGCCATCTTTTCAAGAATTTGGGACCAAATGAAAACTTTTAAATAAAGGTGTATTTGAGTTTATAAAGCTTCAAGTTATCGAGACTTGATTGAATGTTATTGAGGGTCATGCTCAACATGTTCTGGAGGAGTTACGGAGCGGCGTGACAGACTCTAATAGCAGAGAAATATCTTTTCTGAAAGGAAGAGATTACAAAAGGAAAGAACGAAACAAAGTGCAAGATTAAAAATTTCTTTACACACATTCAAACTCTCTTAAAAAAAAAAAAAAGCATGGCTAAGTTGCGACGATTCATGGGGACAGATGTTTACATTATCTAGAAGAACACTTTCGCCAATGTTAGATAGGTTATTTATTGCATGTTTATTTTCAATTATAATAAAGCAATAATAGTGCCAAAGTAAAAAATATCTAATTACAACATCATTGGGTGTTAATAGATCGCAATTTGTGTTAGAAGTACAAAAACTAAAAATAAAACAATTCAATAAATAAAATAATTTGGGAATTTATATTAAAAGCTACTGCGATTAATTTTTATGAACTAACAATATGATCGTAAGTCTTTTTCAACCTCTTGTCGCACATTAATCCTTGAAGGTTTTTAGCTTTTTCTTTCTAAATATTTTGACTAAAATATTTTTAAGAAGCTGAAGACAATCATTCTTTATCTGGAAGTTGTGAAAAATCAAATATGCAGAATGCAGGGCTCCCAACACATTTTAGCTAATGAAAAGGGTAAAAGAGGACCGTTTTCAGTTAAAAAGAGGACTAAAGAGGACCCTTCAATATTAAAAAGAGGACTTGGGAGGACCATTCATAGTTAAACCCAGGAAAGCATCAAAAAGCAAATTAGTTGCTTTAGGTTTAATCCATGAAGCTAATTTGCAAATTAACTGCAACAATGATGTTTAATGATCAGAGGTCGAAATTAGTATTAGTCAGTTAGGTGCCAATGGCACCTGATATTTTTTTCTTAGTTGCCAAAATAATTCCCTTGGTTGCAATTTCCAAATTACGTTGATTAGGTGCATAAATTCTGTTTAGATTTATACAGATTATATAACAGGCATGAAAATTCGAATTAGCTTTTTAAAGATCTCAAATGCAAATGTTATGTAACTATCACTATAATGGAATTAAATTCAAAGAATACCCCTTTACTCTCTCTCTAAAAAAAAAGAGAATAATTTTTTTTTTTGCTAATAAACTTGGTTGTATTTTGCCTTTTATCTGCAGTCTTCTCTTTCAATAATTTTCTACACTGGGTTAGGGCCTTATATGACTTTTTTTTTTCTTTGTTTCTTTGATGTTAAATTATTCTTTGAGGATCAATTGTTATTTTTTTTTACAAATATAATAAACATGTTAACATATTTTTCACATGAAACACTCAAAATGGCATTCAGAGGTGGAGAGAGGGAGTAAAAACAGATTTTTGATAAAATGTTTTTTTCCCCCTTCATATTCTGATAAGAAATCAATTTTCAAGTATTGTCGAGCAAAAAATATGGAAATGTTAAATAAATGCTCAACACAAAAAAGATTAAAGAATATTATACTTGACAGCAGAAGTTTTGGACTACAAGAACCAATTTTGATTCCAACTTTTTTTACAGAGCGGGGGGAGGGGGAGGCTTAAAAGACAAGGGGTGCAAAAAATATCCTTAGATTTTAGTTGAATAGGCTTTGCAGGATATGAAATTCAAGAAATTATCAGAAGAGGTAGAAATGAGAAACAGATGATAAAAGATTGCTGCACAACTGCAATGTGCTAAGCCTTTTTCCCACGTGCATAGGAAATCGGAAAAAAAAAAAAAAAAAACTGAATTAATCTACAGCGTTTTTCATAGAATTGTCGTTAATTGTTGCACTCAAACAGGGAAAAAAAAAGGAAAAAAATGCTCCCAAACATCGATTACGGCGATTTAATTAAAAATTGCGTAAGAAAGTCAGCTTGAGCGTTAAAAAAAGTCAAACTGCAAAATTTCAGCTCAAAACACGTCAAAGTCATCAATTACATTATCAATGTGTGAGAGATAAGGCTTTTATTAAGCAGTTTAAACTTCCAAAAAAGCTTAAACAGTTGGAGATTTTTTTTGTTTTGTATGTGTTCCCAAACTTATCTCTCACCTGCCGCTGTGTTGACATGAAGTGATAAGTCAATCTCCATCAATCAGTGCAGAACAGCGATTTCCAGGAGAGGGAGGGGAAGAAAGGATTAAGAGGAAACAGGTGCAAAGGAACAAAAGGCACAGTATGTGCTGGTGATGTCTTTGGGGGGAGGAAACAGGAGATACTGGTCCCAGGTTATTCTACCATAATAGCAGGAAACTTTTCTGCTATTGTGAGGTTGATATTCTGAAAACTAACCTTGATCTACTGGAAAAGGACAGGGAAGCAAAAGTTAGGCGTCAAAGTGACGACTAGCTTCAAAATCGCGGTCGTCAAAATGAAATTTAAAGTTGCAAATTACGACTAACGACCGCTAATTTCGAGCACTGTTAATGATAGTTTCTTCATCAGCTCTATCTTCTGAGCAACTGACTTTTCAAAATTAGATAATGAAATGTTCATTCCAGTGAGCGATTATTTGTTTTTAATATTTGAATAATTACTAACACAAATATTTGGATGAGGAGGGGTTGAGGACACAATCACCTTATGTAACTAACGATCTTATAACCCCTATTTAAACACCAATGCACTAACTTAAAAAGTAATTTTTGAAATGATGGAATTAACTGCTTTAAAATTTAATTTAGTATTACTCATTATTGCATACCATCTTGTGTTTAAAAATATTATTTATTTATAATTTTGTTCAGCAGCTTTTTTGGTAGAGGCAAACTTTAGAGTTATTTTAATTGAAAAATAAATTTTTCTACCTATTAATGGGTGAAAATTAGCTGATTATTTTTAATCAGCTAAGTGGCCGATGAATCGGTGCGTTCATAATTAAAAACCTTTTACATACGTATATAGTTATCACAGTTAAATAAATTAAAGAGCTAAAGTCAAGTTACAAAAACAATAAAAATAAACTGCTACAATATAAATTTAAATAAGAAGATTTAAGTTAAAATAGTAATAAACAAAAGTTAAAATAGTTCTCAAATTTCAAAATAAATGAAATATTTGCAAAATGCAGAAAGATTGGAATCTGATACACTGCATCCAGTTTTGGCAAAGCATGCACACGGTATTGGTAAAAAGATTTTTACTAAATGAGCTATTACTTAAAATTCAGTTGAGTGAAAATCTTAAATATTTCAGTTACTGCAATTTATCACATTTTACACTGATCTTCGAGAGAGGACTTTTCTGGAGAAAGAGTACGTAAAAAATTTGGAGAAACTGGGTGGATGGGGGGGGGGGGGGAGCGCACTTGGCAGCGGTATAAAAAAATGATTACTGAAACTTGAGACTTAAAAAAAGAAAAAAAAAAGCCGGGTATTTTTTCCAAATCTAACTAATAATATTTTAAGGGTTTACAGAAAATTTCTTCTTGTAATTTCAACTAAAAATTTTTTTTGAAAGCACAAGAAAAACATATTTAAGCAAAACCATCCTCTTCACAAAAAATGAAAAAAAAAAAACCTTAAAATAAAACTTAAATTAAGTAGATTAAAGAAAAAACAAGTTAAAATAGCTCTTAACTTTCAAAATTCTCGAAATATTTACGAGATGCAAAAGGATTACAAACTCGGAAACTGCGTGCAATTTTCGGCGAAGTTCATGCACGATATTGGTACGTCATGAATAAACTAAGTAAATAAGTTCTTGATATCTAAAAAATAACTAACAGAAAGTGTTAAATAAGGCAGGTGCGGCAATTACTAAATTATAGGCCGATTTTTCCATTAAAAAAAAGAGAACTTATTTTAGAAACAATTCGATCCCCCCCCCCCCCAAAATCGGATTTTCGGAGTACATATAAATTGGAGAAATTCTAGGGGGTGGGGGACAAGACAGCTATGGATAAAATATTACTAAAACGAGAGAAATAAATTTAAAAAAAAAAAAGAAAGAAAAAAAAATATTTTGCCGATTTTTCAATATTTTGATTTTTGAAAGTTTGTAGCAATATCTTGCAATTTCAGCTAAAAGAAGTTCAGAGTTCTGAAAGAGAGAAGAGCATACTTAAGTAAAACCAGGAAACAGATTAAAGAAAAGGGAAACTCCGAGGGAGAAAAAGTTACTTCGGCATAGCGATCCGCTGATTTTAGCAAAAAATGGCGAAACTTCCGTGTGACACGTGGTCACGATAAATTACTTAATATTTCCAACTCTAGTACAATGACTATCTTCTGATAAATAGGAAAGAACTAGCGAAAATATTTTTTATTTGATTAACACTCTCCAGAAATCGGAATAAAAATTTACAAACACGTGGTGCTTGCAATGTGAAAAAAATGGCGTATGAGTCACGAAATTGCTTTGGATCTAATTCGCAAAAAGAATTGTTCATAGCAACATCGTTCTTATTAGCGTCTTCCTTCTGAGGGAGGGGGAAGTTGGAAAGTCCATCCACCTTTACAAACTTGGGGCCTGTGTTCCAGAAAATATTGTTAACATTCTGCTTCAATTTGACGTAACTCCTCCCTCAAATCTCTCCATTTGCAAAATTTTCATGCTGCGATGGTTGTAGGAAGAGTTATGACGACAATCTGAAGCGAAATAACTTGGGAAAACCAGGTTCAACAAGACTGAGGCACTGCATGTTTAGACAAAACATAAAAAAGTTGATTTTTAAGTAAAAATAATATAAAAGCGGACCAATCGGACCAAAATGTTAAAAAGCGGTCTAAAACGGACTTAACTCTAAAAAACGGACTTTGGCGGGAAAAACGGACCATTTGGGAGCCCTAAGAATGCTTCCATGTCCAGGACAAAGTCGGAGGAATAACATATAATTTTTGTTTTAGAAGCAAAAATAGGTAAAAAGGAAAGATGAAAATTAATTACATCATCTAAAAGGTTTAACAAACAATGAAATTTTTAACTGGGATTCTTAAAAAACAGAAAATATTCAATTAGGTCCTCACATCATGCCGGATAACCCTCACATCAATTCCGGATATCTCCCACATCAATACCGAATACTTTGCCGGATATTCTGCAAAAATATTCCAGATATCCGTATCCGGGGCGATCAGCCGGATCGGATATCCGGAAGTACCGGATACTTAAAATATCAGCCGGATACCAGATAGTTACTGGATAACCGGTCCGTCCCTACATGAAACATAGCGTAGATTTTATTTTTTCGGAAATTATTAATCATTATTATTCATTCTCTACATAAATCTAATTCTTGTTATAGATGCAGAAAGATTGAGCACTGTTAACAATTTATCATACAATGATAGAAATTGTACACAGAATATTGGGAAAAAAGCAGAAAAAGTACATAAAAAGGGGGGGGGGGGGTCATTTAATTGGGAAAAACGGCATACTCTCACTGATGAACATTATCAGTGTCAAAAGCGATACATTTAAAAAGAGTGAAAATAGTGACCTATATTTAAAAACAAGTAAAAAATGCTGAAAAAAAGTGATCTGTGCAGGTCCTATGCAATAATGGAAGAGAATAACTATTAAAAAAATTATTCACTTATTTATATGGTAAATTTTATACAAGTATTCATTTGATTGAAATAAAAACTCAACCACGAAAAAAAATTTTAAGTTTATAATTTTATGAAAAATTTCAAGCAAATTTGAAAATCAATGAAATTTAACTGTCATTGACTGATTAAAATAAAAACAAAAAAAAAAAAAAAATCAAATTTTTAACAATTTGGAAATTTTAGGAAACATTTTATTGAAAATTATACACATACATAAAATGCAAGCTTTGATCAACCAAATTGCCTTCTAGTCAAATAATTATTCAAGCTATTCTGTTAATAGTTATAAGATTTCAAACTAACCTCCCAGGTTTACTAATATAATTTTGAAGTCTAGCTTTAACTTCATCGTACGTCAAAAATGCAACATAACCAGGATGTGTAACAGCAAGTATTTGCCAATTGCGTAAAAGTGTAGACCATGGCTGGAAAAGTCTAGAAATTAAAAAAAGAAAAAACATTGTCAAATTCTATGAGCAAACATGTGAAAAATACTGGTAAGATTCCTTAGATATGATTGAAATATATCTAACAAATTTAAATGATGCCTCATAAAAACTTTTTTTTAAAGAGGTAAATTAGTACAAGGATACAGCTTTTGAATCTCAAATGAAGTTAAGAAAGTTCCAGTAAGTCTCCAATCTGTCAGCTTCTTGATAGCGAGATGCAGCAGGCTCGAATATTCATTTTTGAAAGGTCAGCATGAACAGATTCAGAGCATAGATCCAAACGCTTTTCTCGCTTCATTAAGTTGCAAATACAGATTGTTAAGGGGGAAATATCCTGTGATTGGGTTACATGTTAAATAGAGAATAGTTAAATGGAAGAGATATCCCGTCAAGAACTGCATGGTAGTTATACCAAAATGGATCAGATACTTCAGGAGATAATTAGCATTCATTAAATTTAAAAACAATATGAAAGGCTTTCGTTACATTTGTTTATTTATTGAGTCTATTTTAATTACATTTTCATTTCAAAAATTTGGGCTACTTGTGCAAAAATTTAAGAATTTGGAATTTTTTAATTTCTTAGGAAGGCTGACAGTTACATTATATTTAAAGCACAATAGTTGCATATAATTTTGAATACAACATTATTCCTCATGACTAGAATGACATCTTTAACCCTACACTGCATGGTGTCAATTGGATACATGGACAATTTTTCCTCCTTATGAATAGCAGAATGTAGTCATAAGGCAACTTAATGCATAAAAAGCAAGTATTGGGTATATTTAAAGCAATTATCGCCATTTATCCTCCATACATGGCAGCACTGGTCTGTTACATGCTCTTAAATGAATCCATATTTATAGCTTTTAAAATCACTTAAATTACCAAGTTTTGAAATTATTTTTTACAATGAAATATTTTTCTTTGTTCTTTAAAGAAATAACATGAATAAAATAAATATTTATCTTTCGTTTAAGATGCGTTTTACATTAAAATAATTATTTGGAAAAAATCTAGGACATAAAACATGTCTGCAGCCATTTGGCAACATTATGCTGTAAGCATCCAGAGAACACTTCGATTCATCTCTGTAGTTCATGAAGTACACTGAAGTGACAAAAGTCATGGGATAGCAATATGCAAATTTTCAGATGGCAGTAGCATCGCATAGAACAGGTATAAATGCGCAGTGCTTTTACAGAGCTTTCATTTCTGTTCAAGTTATTCATGTGAAGAGGTTTTAACGTGATGATGACCGCACGACGTGAATTAACAGACTTTGAACGCGGAATGTTAGTTGGAGCTAGACGCATGGGTCATGCCATTTCGGAAATCGTTAGAGAATTCAACATTCCCAGATCCACTGTGTCAAGAGTGTGCCGAGAGTATGAAATTTCAGGCATAACATCCCACCATGGACAGCGCAGTGGTCGACCGCCTGCACTTAAAGATCGAGACCGGCGACGTCTGCAAAGAGTCGTAAATTCTAACAGACAAGCAACACTGCGTCAAATCACCGTAGAAATCAATGTGGGACGTACAATGGACGTGTCTGCTAGAACTGTGCGGAGAAATTTGGATTTCTTGGGCTATTCCAGCAGAAGACCGACTCGAGTGCCTTTACTGACAGAACGACATCGCTTGCAGCGACTCTCGTGGGCACGTGAGCATATCGGTTGGTCCCTAGATGAATGGAAAACCGTGGCCTGGTCCGATGAGTCACGATTTCAGCTGGTAAGAGCCGATGGTAGGGTTCGAGTGTGGCGCAGACCCCACGAAGCCATGGACCCAAACTGTCAGCAAGGCACTGTTCAAGCTGGTGGTGGCTCCGTAATGGTGTGGGCTGTTTTTTCATGGCATGGACTTGGTCCTCTAGTGCGACTGGACCGAACATTGACTGGAAATGCTTATGTGCAGCTACTTGGAGATCACTTGCAGCCATTCATGGACTTCATGTACCCAAACAACGATGGGATTTTTATGGATGACAATGCGCCATGTCACCGGGCCACAACTGTTCGCAATTGGTTTGAAGAAAATTCTGGACAATTCCAACGAATGATTTGGCCACCTAGATCGCCCAACATGAATCCCATTGAGCATTTATGGGACACCATCGAGAGGTCTGTTCGTGCCCAAAATCCTGCCCCATCAACGCTTTCACAATTATGGACGTCTATCGAGACAGCATGGCTCAATATTCCTGCAGAAGACTTCCAACGACTTGTTGAGTCCATGCCACGTCGAGTTGTTGCACTTCGCCGGGCAAAAGGAGGGCCGACACAATATTAAGAGGTATCCCATGACTTTTGTCACTTCAGTGTATGTACTTTTTTTATGTTTTGCGCTAGCTTCTTTCTCTTTTTAGAAGTTATGAAATAATCATGCGGACCCAAAAGTGGTACTTTCGGCTGTCCTACTGTTTATTAGACCTCGCAATTATCAATACTTAGTTGATATTCAACAGAGTGAACAAACAAAAAATGAATATTGAAAAGCCTTCAAATGGTGTTCTTTTTAGATTTCAGTTAGCACAAACGTTGTGCTTACACGGACAAGTAAAATCATTAATAATTTTAAAATATAGTTTTGAAAAAATTTAAAAAATACGCTTTTACATAGGAATGAGCAGTTATCACGGGTTTCCCTCTGATTTTCAAAACTACTGAATATCCGCACTTAAGTTTACATGCACTTATAATACATCAACATGAAATACAGTTGAGCCTTTCGTATTGAAAATAATATTAAATATATTACTTTTATATTTGCAAGGAACGTAAATTTTATCTTTTATTCAGAGTTACATACAAACAGACATGTGAAATTAATAAAAGTGTATTAAAAAGAGCTCAGCCATTAGCTACAGAGGAACTAGTTACAAGGGTCATTTTCATTTTTCGGTGCCATTTGCTGTCCGTCAAAAAGATATTTTTTAAAAAAGTTTTGAGCAACTTTAAATAAATTTACTTTTTGGTATGTTTATTAGCAGACAATTTCCAAAACAGGCATTATAATTTTTAATAATATTTTTTGTTAAGAAAATGGGTTTTTTAGGAATGAGTTGAAGAGGAACGAAAAATACAGGTGTCCAAAAAATAAAGACTGAAGTTGAACCACAAGAATTTGAATTTAGTAGTCAAATTTTCCACTCTGTTATATTTTGCAATCATGCTTCATACTTTAAATTACATTCTAATAAAGTTAATTTGAATAAAAGTGAAAATTTTAATTTTTTAACTAATATCAAAGAGTTGTCCAGAAATTAATGTCATGTCTGTTACCATACACATTTTTACAATTTTTAAACCTTGTGCATTGAATTCTGGAATGACATCACTTCTATAGTACTGAAGCACATGGAAACAAGAAATAGCAACAGTCATTTTGAATGTTCAGTTTTCTTTAAAGGAAGCAGAAGTCTTTTATTAGTAAATATATTTTTATTATGTCATGTCTGTTACCTTAATTACTTGCATAAAATATTTTTTTTAATTAATTATTTCAGCTAGATAATTTAGTTTAGTGGGATTGTACTCTAAATCAAGTAGAATTTTTAATAATTTTGTAGAATTTTTTGCCCCACAATTTTTTTTTCCTAAAATGTCATGTCTGTTACCATATTTAGTAACAGACATGACAATGGCCCCCCTAAATGACTTTGGGAAATCAATGTATTGGCATATAAGTAGGCGTGGTTTTTGCCACTTTTTGGTAAATTTTATATTGTGTATGCATCCTTTGCCCCTTCGCAGAAATATAGTGTTATTTTTCTGCAAATGTATCTATACAGTAGTATTATTGCAGCGCTTATTCGCTGCATTTCATGCAGTTGTAGTACGTTGTTTTATTATGAACCATAGATGTCTGAGGTAAAATAAGGTACAGAATCTTTATTGTTTAGTAATATTTGCTTGTGTAAATGTTACTAATTAAACAAAATTACCAACAATGTTTTTGTTGGGTTGTTTTGTTGATTTTGAAGCGTATATTTGCAATAACTTTGCAGTATAGTATTGAGTGTGATTTTTTACTGTGCTGACTTTCGTATACATGTGAGAAATCACTGTTATATGAAAAACGTTTTTATTCTTCATTTGTTGAAATTGAGGATTTTTGATATTTCCTTTTCAACTATAATAGTGTTGTACATTTTTTATGTCAATCTGAATTTTTCTGTTGGTGCAAAAAGAGCATCGCTAAGAATGTTGTACAATGTTTTTTGTCGTACATCGAAGTCTTGGCGATGATTTTTTGGCGCCAACAGGAAAAAGTCGCCAAGAGGGGGGTAAGTCAGATTTGTTCCAGGATTACAAGAGTACAGTGCACCAAATGTTCAAATCCTCTATTTTTTTACCAAAAAAAAAACTAATTTCAAGACTATCACGGAAAATCATTTTTATCTGTTGAATGCATGGTGTATCCATTTGGCAACAAAACTATTTTTAATTAGAAAGTGGTAAAAATTTAGAGTTAAATTTTTTTAAATATTTTTCCATGCTTTCTTATTACATTGACAAATACATATATTTTTCTCTAAGAAAAATAAAAAATCATGCAGTGTGGGGTTAAAAGTCTAAAATTTAAATTTCTAGATTTTACTATTCCACCAACTTTTTCAGGATTCTTCTGCTATCAATAAAGTTTGCTCAACAGATTTTCACTATTATGACTGCCCAGTTAAATGTAGTAAAAAGTTGCACAAAGAGGAAAATGTTAACTATTTAACTGAAAACCTTATTGAACATAACATGATAAACAGTTTGATTAAAATTTGATTGCTTTCGATAGATTTTGAATTCTTACCTGGTGAAAACATCAAATTCAAAATTGGATATGTAATCATTACACGTAAGGTCTATTGTAGACTTTAATGCCATTGCTTCTAAACCAGAACTTATTGGATGAACCTGATGAAGAGTCTGTCTAAACACCCGCCATGGAACTATTGTGCTGAAATACAAACCAAATAACACAGCTTTAACACGAGAAACATTTGATTTTACACAGAAAGTCTCTCGAAATAACAGAAAGCACAACAAGGTTGTGAAATACTTTAATGACTTAAATAAGCTTTTTTTTTTCTTTTTGCATGAAGTACGCAAATTTAGAAGATTTGTAGATCATATTGTCGCCCCACAGCAATAGAAAGACATCTGAACCCAGGAATAACAGTAAGATATTCTACTGTTACTTTGAGGTGATTACAATGAAACTTCGATAAGTCGAACTTTGACGAGGCGAAAACTTCGACTAGCCAAAAGGAATATTTATTCCTGTTTAACTGAATGGAGAATACATGTTATTTTTTTTCAATAATGCAAAATGTTAGCTTAACAAACTTTATTACACATTTAATGCTGTTGCTGGGATTTTTAATGAGCGTTGTCATTTTTTATTTAAAAAAAAATCTCTTTTTTAAAATTTGATTTCATTCATTGCATTTTCAATTCACTTTTTGCAACTTATATTTTTTACTATATCAGAATTTAGAGTTATTCAGTTTAGTTCCAGAATCTCCATCATCCTCTTTTGGTTCTTAATAATTATAATAGAAATTTATTGCATTAAAAGCTTTTTAAACTGCATACAATTGAGTAACAAAAAAGTATGTGGCACAAATACTGGCCAATTGGTGTAAAGTACTCGCTTAAATATAGCGCTAAAATGCGCAATGCTTCGAAGAAAAAAATCATTAAACAAAGAACAAAAACTTGAACTATAATTTGCCACAAATAAAGCCCTTTTAATTTAGAACAGCCGTTAGCTACAAAAAAAAAAAGTACAACAAAATAAAGAATATTTAATTTATAAAAAATATATTATATTCCAAAACATTGAAAGAAAACCATTTTTAACTTCCCAACACATGCATGCAAAAAGAAATGAATGCTACATTTCTTACTGGACATACATGTATATACACTGTTTCAGATTGACCAAGTTTATCTCGACCTAAAACTTCCAAAATGGATTACTCGAAATTAAACTAATTAACTAATTTTAGGAATGGGGTAGTATTATGGTCATTCCTTAGAATAGCGTTATTTTGTAACTACATTTTTCCAATTTTTCACAAGGGGTGCTATTTTGCACTTTTTAGAAAGACCAAATATGTCTTAGATTGCAAAAGTTAACAATACATCTTCATTCATTTTAGAGATATTGAGGGTTAAATTGGAGACAAAAATTGTCATTATGCAATTTTTTCATAGGTCTATTTTTATTCATGAGTCAATTGACCCAGTAGTACCTAATAAATAAATAATATAATAAATAGTAACCTAATAAAAAATGATAGTAAAGATGACCACTGCATTCAATGACAAATTGACTAAATTTAAACCACGGCAAACGAGGTATAGGAGAGTTGACAGTGTTCCTAAAAGACATTGAGCAAAGCAATCCACACTTAATGACTTTTTTAGTGGTTAAAAAAGGAGCCAAAGTAAAGATTTTACAACTCAAGTCTTAAGTTATTTTTTAATAATTTTCATAGCCACCTTATATACATGATTATTATTAAATTTAACTGTTTTACTTAGCTTATTTCAAAAGTTTTTTAACAATGACATTAAT
>JAXGGA010004701.1:0-85378 GCA_038373865.1 Uloborus plumipes | reverse complement strand
ACAGAAAATCTCTGTTGGTCCCATCAACATTGACACTCACTCTAAAAGCGTAAGAAGCCTTTTTTCGCGACTACTGCCTACCATGCTCTTTCGTTTCTGCACAGGTAGCACAGTAATCAGTCCAGAAAGAAAGGAACTTTGTTCGTCATAGGAGTTAATTTCGTTGAACTCATTTGTCAATTTCATCCTTGCAAATTCAGATACAGTTTGAAAACATTTAAGCCGAGAACACTTACAGTCAGGCCCTGGTTCATGCGAAGAGAGCCTTAGTTTCTTCATAACCTCATTCATTCTCCCAGTCGGTTTCCTCTTTTTATCAGTTTCGTCTGTTCCCCACTTCATCACTACTCGCTGCAGAATCCAGAGTATCTATGATGCTGGTACCCAATATTGTCTTTTTATACACCAGCAATTCAGGAAAAACAATAAGCCACAAAAACAATATAAATTTAGCGATGCACGATTCAACAAGTTAGTGAGTGATAAGCTGATTGCTAGGAGGTTTCGGCAACTCAGCTGCCCTCTACCGGTAAATTTAAATTGACATTAATTTTTCTTCCAACCGCGCTTGTGACATTCATCTATTTTCCCCCTTACCCCGAATCTTTTCATGCACATTTCAGTCGATTCTAATCTTTTTTCCCCCTTGTTGTTCTACCAGATGATAGAGCTCCTTCATAACCCCAAGATAGAGCTAATATCTCCAAATCGACGAAAAAGTGACTTTCATCTTTTTTCCCCCTGGCCCTTCAATTATTATTTCATAAAAGTCGAACATGTCGAGAAATTTGAAGTGGCGCAAATATTTACAGGCATTGCTCAAAGTTATTCAGAACGACTGCACTTAATAAGAAAAAAAAAAATGTTTTTTGTTTTTGTGTCTGTGAAAAACATTAGCTAGAACAAGCAATTAAATATTGCTTGAAAACTTTATTACATTTCATACACAATTTCTTTATTTGCATACTTAAAAAAAAAAACGTTCTATTCATTTAATTCAAGCTAAAACAGATTAAATCAAGAAGTAAATAAGAAGTTAAAAAACGGGCAATAAATTATTTAATTAACTGCATCGCTGCCACATAAGTGAAGTTTTTATTTCACGTAATTAGTTTTATCGAATGAGAATTAAGAGCCGCTAATCGGGCGACCAAATTAATTATGTACCAATTAGCTTTAATCGAATAGACCTTTTTTAAGCTACTTGTATTTCCAACTGTTTTTATGCTGCACATGTTGAGTAATTAGTTTCGTTTAAAGACTCTTAAACTTCCGTTGCGTAAGTCAAATAAAACCCACTCTTCACTTTTCTTGATCTGATTCGAAATGCTTTATTTTTTGTGGAACTTATTTTTAGAAACGTAGATGCAGTGAGAATGCAATATCAGAAACATTTAATCATTACATTTTGAGAATCATTTGATTGTAAAAAAATCTGAAAAGATTTAATTAATTAAAAAAATATACTACTTGTGACTGTGTTAGCGAAATATGAAGTCATACAATAGAAGGTCATATAAGAGGCAGTGTACACTAGGGTGGGGCGAAAAATAAAAAGTTTTTCAGATCAACTTCTAATAGTTGCCAAAAGTTGTCTTTGGTGATAGTTAGCTTTTGTGCAAAATTTGAGAGAAATCGGTTAATATCTTCAGGGGGCGCTGCGATCGCAAAGTTTTATCGTAGCTTTTATCGGGATTTTATGGTTAAAATATTGTAACGAGTCCGTAGCACCTTCAACTTTCTTTAAATGAGCATTAAAATCTTGAGGAAGTAACTGTAAATTTATTTACAAGTATGTACACTTATTTACAAAATGAGCAGGAAACAATTGCTAAATATCCAGCAATTAGGTAGCAAACAGTACACTGTACTCTCAACAGTAACTCAACACCACGTATCTAACGTGAACAGTAACTAAGCAATTACAAAAGCAAAACAAACATCCGCTCAAAGCGAAAAAAAACGAGTCACCACATCAAATATGAAATCAACTAACTGACTGACTAAAAACTGTGTTCAAGGCTATTTATACACGGAAAGAAATTACGACACTATTCTAGAAAAATCAGGAGCATTCTGTTCATTCATAACTTTAAACAATCCATTCACAAATTCTAGTGATAAGAAGAAAACCACGCGAAAATGTCTTCACGCTTATTAAAGTTAGGGCAAGTGTAAAAACTACAAAGTGTTACGGGGCCGGTATACAAGTGATAAAGGTGATATCTTCAGATACTTTTGTAACATGACGTCAGATAAAACCAAAACTAATGAAAATGATGCAAGGCAGGAAAAACAACAACTATTTACAAGATTTGTAACATTGCCCCCTTCCCATGGACTGCACGTCCCGGGCAGTACAATCCCCAGAAAGGAAGCAAGGGAAAACTTACAGATGCACACATTACATGATGACCAATCATAAACATGATAAACAATAATAATGAGAACATGAAAGAAATAATAACTCTGATAAAGTAATATTACAAACAATTAAAGGCAAAAGTTATTTACAAAATTTACAAACAAGTTACCATGGTAGCTTTAGATTTATTTTACGAACTATGGCTATAGTATGGGGCTAGCCGATCATAATGGACAACCCTAGGTTTTGAATGTGATGACTTCTGGATCCTCACTACGACGTCGTTCAGCCGATGGAGAACTGTGTAGGGTCCATCCCAATGCGACTGCAATTTGGGTGACAGACCTTTACGTCGGATGGGATTCCATAGCCATACTTTGTCACCTTCTTGAAAGTCATGACCAGTGGACCTTGTGTCGTATCGGGTCTTCATCTTCTCCGTCGCGATGTTGATTCGCTCCCGTGCGAAGTGATGAACGTCCTCCAACCGGGCCTGGAGATCCTGGACGTATTCCTCAGGCGATGAAGGCGCATCTGGAGGGAGACCGAAGACGAGATCACAAGGTAGCCGAAGCTCTCGGCCGAAGCGCATCTGTGATGGGGAATATCCGGTGGTCTCGTGGACAGCACTACGATAGGCCAGCAGGAACAGAGGAAGTTTCTTGTCCCAATCCTGTTGATTTTTGGAGACCATAAACGAGAGATTATTAAGGATTGTCCTGTTAAATCTCTCCACCATGCCGTCCGATTGTGGGTGTAGTGGTGTCGTTCGAGTTTTCTCAATTTTGAGGATTTTACATAGGCCCTTAAACACAGCAGAGATGAAGTTTCTCCCCTGATCGGAGTGGATCTGCAAAGGTGTCCCATATCTCGAGATCCAATGCTGGACTAGAGTCTCTGCTACAGTGGTAGCTTCTTGATCCGGGATGGAATATGCTTTGGGCCAATTGGTGAAGTAGTCAATGGAAACGAGGATGTATTTGTTCCCATCAGTAGTTTTCGGTAGAGGACCAAGAATGTCGATCCCGATTCGTTCGAAAGGAGCTCCTACGTTGTAAAGATGTAGTTTCCCGCGGCTTCTTCTCTTCGGTCCTTTACGGGCGGTACAGGCGTCGCAAGAATGGCACCACTTCTCCACGTCATCCTTCGCCTTGCTCCAGAAGAAGCGCTCTCGAACCTTGTGGAGGGTTTTCAGGATACCAAAGTGTCCTCCAGTCGGACTACTGTGCAATTCCTTTAGAACGTCTGGAATTCTTGATCTGGGAAGGAGTAACTGCCATTTAAATGCTTTGCCATCGTCAGATTCCCATTTCCGATGCAGGACGCCATTTCGCAACTGGAGAGATTTCCATAGAGCCCAGTATCTTTTCGTTGCAGGACTGTAGATAGAAACGTCTTGCCAACTAGGTCGCCGACTGTCCTTTTCCATTAACTCTATGATAGGCTTTAGGTCTGGGTCTTCAAGCTGATCTTTTCTAACTTGGTCGTCCCTCCATGGATCAGGATCTGAAGATGATGAAGTAGCAGTAACTTGACAGGCAGTAGGGATTGTCATCCCGTACTGTTTCTCAATTCGGAAGCAATAATGGCAGTTCTCGGAACAAGGTCGTCTTGATAATGCGTCAGCATTACCGTGTGACAAACCTTTTCGGTGCTTAATCTCAATGTCATATTCCTGGAGCCGCTGTATCCACCTGGCTACCTGGCCCTCTGGATTCTTGAAATTCAACAGCCAAGTTAAAGAGGCATGATCAGTCCGGAGCAGGAATTTACGGCCGTAGAGGTAATGATGGAAATGTTCTACAGCTTTAACTATGGCAAGCAATTCCTTTCTCGTGACACAATAATTTCGCTCCGACTTGGATAAGCATTTGCTCCAGTAGGCAATGACATGTTCGTTACCGTCTATTTCTTGAGATAAAACAGCTCCAACGCTCTCGTGGCTCGCATCAGTGTCAAGTATGAAGGATTTTCCAGGCTGAGGATAAGAGAGAATAGGCGTTGATGTTAAAGCCTCCTTCAGCTGTAGAAATGCATCCTCGCATTCTTTGGACCATTCAAATTTCTGTTTGCTCTCCATCAGCTTATGCAAAGGTCGTGCAATGTTGGAAAAATTCTTCACAAACTTCCTGTAGTACGTGCAGAGCCCCAGGAAACTTCGCAGCTGATGAACATTTTCGGGGCGGCTCCAATTCTTGACTGCGGATACCTTATCCGGATCTGTTCGCACACCATCAGAAGAGATAATGTGACCAAGGTAGTTCACTTCCCGACGGAACAAATTACATTTGTTGGGGCTTAACTTCAGGTTGGCTTCCTTAAGCTTTTGCAGCACCTTCCTAAGATTAGCCAAATGTTCCTCAAAACTGCTTCCTATGATGATGATGTCGTCCAAGTAGACAAGACAGGATTCATAAGAGAGTCCTCTTAACACTGATTCCATAAGACGCTCGAACGTGGCTGGTGCATTGCAGAGGCCGAAGGGCATCACTTTAAACTGCCACAAGCCTTGTCCGGTTGTAAACGCCGTCTTCTCTCGGTCGTCGGGGTGTATCTCCACCTGCCAGTAGCCGCTCTTCAAATCCAGGGTCGAAAACCACTTGTGTCCGGAAAGGGTGTCCAGAGTGTCATCGATCCGTGGAAGAGGGTAACTGTCCTTCTTGGTGATGTCATTCAGGCTTCGGTAATCAACACAAAATCTGGTGGAGCCGTCTTTCTTTCGGACCAAGACGATAGGGGGAGGACTGGATGAGGGTTCGATGACGTCATTCTCCTGCATCTCTTTCAAGAGGATCTCAACCTCTTCCTTCTTGGCGAACGGTAGTCGTCTTGGATGCTGCTTGATAGGGGGATGATCTCCAGTGTCGATCCTATGCTGCGTTAAACTCGTGCGACCAACGTCTTCGGATGTAGATGAAAACACCTGCTTGAAGTTGTCCACCAATTTTTCCGCAGCGTACCTTTGATCCTTCGATAATGGTGCACTCCCAATTAATTTCGAAGTCAAGGATTCGGAAGACATAGTCTCGGAGGAATCAATTCTTCTGATGATGCAGTTTACGGGAGTACAAGTTGCCAACACTTCTCCTTTCTTGATATTCCTCGGTCTTTCACTTACATTGGCGATTCTCACAGGAACTGCATTCCTTGAAAGGTCCACAAGCGTAGATGCCACTAGTACTCCTTTTGGGCTATTACTCTGGTTAGGATATTCAATTAGGCCGAATTTAAAGCTGTTGTTTTCTTTGATGGAGCCAGGTATTAGTACTTCTGATCTAGAGGGAATCAATAAATCTGTTTGGGCTATTATTTGATGAGCGGATTTTAAGTTATTTTCAGCATTGAAAATTGCTATGTCTTCCCTCATCGAGTGCAGCTCATTATTTTTAAAGTCGATAGAAAAATCAAATTTTCTCAAAAAGTCCAGTCCGAGAATGAAGGGATCTGTAATGTCAGCGACGAATGCCGTGTGATGGTAAGTGGCGCTCCCGAACATTATTTCTAAGTTCACTTTTCCTTCAATCTCGATTTTGTCACCTGTCACAGTTTGGAGAGTAACGCAGGGCGGCGTCCATAAGATCTTGAGTCCAAATTGACGAGCCACATCAGGCCTAATGATGGTAACGTTGGCTCCTGTGTCCACAATCATTTCGCAGGGAAACCCATTCACATAAGCGTAAATGAAGAGTCCGTTGCAGCCGCCACTTCTTGGGGAAATCTGGAAAACTTTGGGAGACGTCTTCTTTTCTTGGCGAGCTTCGCAATTCCTTCGTACGTGGCCCTCACCGCCACATTTCCAGCACTTCAGTGTTTGTCTACCTTGGTCTTTGCGAGCCGCAATCTTCTTCAGGGTCCCCGACATCTCTTTGATTTGTCGCTCAATGTCCGAGAGACGAGTTGAGTTCGAATCTTGGGCACTCACTTCCACGCCCCTGGTCGAATGGCGATCCTTGCGGGACATTTGCTGTGCAGCCTCGAACTTCATTGCGTAGACCAGACCGGATTTAAGATCTTTAATGTCCGCCATCCGGAGAGCCGTCTGAATTTCTGGATTTCGCACTCCGTCTATGAAGTAGTTCAGGGCCAGGTTATCGCGAACACCCGAAGGACAGTCCGAGAAGGCTAGATGGGAAAGCCTCTCAACGTCTGCTGCAAAAACTTGCAAAGTCTCCCCAGCCCTCTGGAGTCGGGATTTGAGCTGAAGTTGGCTGAATTCTTTTTGGCAGAATTCGCCAAAGCGAAGCTCCAAGGCCGATGATAAGGCTTCGAAGTCATGGTGCTTGTCCTCTGGGAAGGTCTGTAGTATATCAGCTGCATCCCCTCTCAGCGAGGCTGCAAGTTGACAGGCTTTCGTGGAAGAGTCCCAGGAATTTGCTTCTGCAACGATGAGGAACTGCTTCTTGTAAATATTCCACGAGGTCTTCCCGTCAAACGTAGCCAGTTTGATGGATGGACGAGAAGTTCCAGATGCAGCTACACAGTCAGTTAGTTGTTTTCAGATTTGATCTGGTGACTTGTTTTTATTCGCTTTGAGCGGATGTTTGTTTTGCTTTTGTAATTGCTTAATTACTGTTCACGTTAGATACGTGGTGTTGAGTTACTGTTGAGAGTACAGTGTACTGTTTGCTACCTAATTGCTGGATATTTAGCAATTGTTTCCTGCTCATTTTGTAAATAAGTGTACATACTTGTAAATAAATTTATAGTTACTTCCTCAAGATTTTAATGCTCATTTAAAGAAAGTTGAAGGTGCTACGGACTCGTTACAATTTTGGCCTCACGTTGGGCGCCAAAATTGTAACGAGTCCGTAGCACCTTCAACTTTCTTTAAATGAGCATTAAAATCTTGAGGAAGTAACTATAAATTTATTTACAAGTATGTACACTTATTTACAAAATGAGCAGGAAACAATTGCTAAATATCCAGCAATTAGGTAGCAAACAGTACACTGTACTCTCAACAGTAACTCAACACCACGTATCTAACGTGAACAGTAATTAAGCAATTACAAAAGCAAAACAAACATCCGCTCAAAGCGAATAAAAACGAGTCACCAGATCAAATCTGAAAACAACTAACTGACTGACTAAAAACTGTGTTCAAGGCTATTTATACACGGAAAGGAATTACGACACTATTCATGAAAAATCAGGAGCATTCTGTTCATTCATAACTTTGAACAATCCATTCACAAATTCTAGTGATAAGAAGAAAACCACGCGAAAATGTCTTCACGCTTATTAAAGTTAGGGCAAGTGTAAAAACTACAAAGTGTTACGAGGCCGGTATACAAGTGATAAAGGTGATATCTTCAGATACTTTTGCAACATGACGTCAGATAAAACCAAAACTAATGAAAATGATGCAAGGCAGGAAAAACAACAACTATTTACAAGATTTGTAACAATATGGAAAACAATGCCGTTAGCTAATCTCATTGCATTTTTTTTACTCATAAAGCATATTCATGCATTCAAAGCATGTGAAATAAAAAACAAAAAATATTTTATACGATATATTTATATTCAAGTATTTAAAAAGAAACAAAAACGTGAAAAAAAGTGAATTTTTTGAAACATAAATATATCATATAAAATAATGTTTGTGAGTCATTTCATATGCTTTTAATGCATGAAAACATCTTTTGAGTAAAAAAAACGCAAAGAGATAAGCTAAATGCATTCTTTTTGATATTTTAACCATAAAATCCATAACAAAGCTATGGTAAAACTTTGCGATCGCAGCGCCCCCTGAAGATATTAACGAATTTTTCTCAAATTTTGCACAAAAGCTAACTATCACCAAAGACAACTTTTGGCAACTATTAGAAGTTGATCTGAAAACCTTTTTATTTTTCGCCCCACCCTAGTGTACACAGCTTAGTATGAATAGCTTTAAAGGTACCGCCTATTTGGTCTCTCAAATTTTTAATTTAAATTTCATTATTGCTGCCTTAGAATTAATAAACACATAAAGATGTAATTAGATCAACCGAAATTTTTGACTGTTGTCACCAAGAAATCATATTTACTTTATTTCATACTTTTTAGTGCGAATTAAGCTGATAGAAATAGTCTTTAAATTTAAAAAGTTTTTTTTTTATATTATACTAGCTTATTACCTGACTCTATTCTGAATCGTACAATATTTGTGCCAGTGTTCCAAGGTAATTAAAACATGAATTATAATTGTTTTTAACTTATTTCATGCTAAAATGAAATAGGCGAGCCTTAAATTGATAATTCATTGTCAATCGTAATCTTTGTTGGAAAATACTCCTATTTAAATGTGTTAAATTTTATCAATTTGTATGCTTAAAGGCTTATCTCTATTACTCTCTCTATTCAAAATTGAAAGAAAGCGGCCATTTTGAAGCAAAAAATTTGAATGTTGAGCTTTTGGATTTTTTTTTTAATTTCAAAACCCTGCCTATATGAGTTCTAGTGCATCAAGGAACCTCTGTGCCAAGTTTGATGAAAATCCGACGAAAGCTGTGGATATGTATAAGGAACAAACATACAAATATACATACATCCATTTTTATATATTTAGATTTTCAATATATTTCGTACAAATTTCAATGTATAGCAGCCCCTCGTTATATCACTCATTCGGATACATGGCGATTTTCCTTTGCCTCCCGAAAAAACATCGACCGTGAGACCTCGGTGGTAATTATAGAAAACTTTTCTGTGAGACATACTGCAATTACCGAAAAACAACTTTACTTTTTTCAACGTATTACGCTTAACAGGGGTCCCATCCCCCCAAACTCAATGTCGCAAATCCCCCCCCCCCCCATTTTTCACAATCCTCTTGTGATTCTTTTAAATTTGACCCCTCTCTTTTATTTTATTTATTTTTTTAAACATTATTTAGTTGCCTTTTTAAATTATAATTATTATTTTTGACACAATTATTCATTTTTTAAAAGTACGAATTATGAGCAGAATAGAGTCACTTTTTTCCCTTCCAGACGTTCCAAGTGCACACACACACACACAAAACAAATAAATAAACAATAATAATAAAGAAATAATTTAAATTAAAAAAAAATAATAATAAATAATTTGAACTAAAAATTAATTAGTTTAAAAAATCCAACGCCCCCAAAAAAATTTCGATATTAAAACTTACGCCGTAATCCCCCCCACCCCACCCCCCGTGAGCACCCCTGACGCTTAAAAAAAACACGTATCCTCTATCTTTGGCGTGCTAATTAACAATGATGAAATGAGGACGATTGAAATATTTTTAGCGCACAAACCATGCTGATGCTTGAGAGATGTGCTATCCAAAAACGCAATGGCATGCCTTGCTAGAAAGTTTGAAAATTAATAAACGCCGAGAGGAAAAATCCGAAAACATAATGATTGATTATTTACAAGTATGTTGAAACGAATTGCAACCTTGCGAGGTCTAATTTGCATAACAAGACAGCCAAATTGAATTCGAAATGCGGTTCAAAGTTACATAAGTACTTAAAATGTAAAGTTATTCTCATGACTCTTGCCCTTTGAGTCTGTGAGTTGCTGTTTGCGTGACTTCAAATGCATGACCAGCTTTTTTTGAAATTTGTTTTCGTTTCCCTTCTTTTCAAATTATTGGGAAGGTCTTGTAACTAAGAAATGTGTGTGTGTGTTTTTTTTAAGTTCTTTATTACTGTTAAAATTTTAACTGAATAGTACAAATTGATATGGAAAATACATTGGAGTTGAAAATAAAAACCAAGCGTAAACAACAAAAAAAGTTTGATACTTTTTTATTTAAATTTTAGAATGAATTTTGATTTTAATATTGAACTAACATCATTTCCGTCTTTAATTTAAGCTTTTAAAACGCAAGGGGTTTTTTTTCTCAAAAACTGGCAAAAAAAAAAGCTTGATTTTTTTTTTTTTTTTTTTTTTTTTGACAGAAAATGAATATATAGGAAAAGTGCAAGCTGTTATTATTATTATTTTTAATTTCAGTCGTGGGAAGAGGATAACTAAATAGTTATGAAAAATAGCATACGATTAAAGTAAACGATTTCATTACACATTTACAGTGAACTCTCACTTATATGCTGGCCCAAGGGACCAGCAGAAAAAGGTGCATAAGTGAGAGAGACGTATAAGTGAACACGCCTATTTAAAGGACTAAAACGCAATATAGGTTCTGAGAGAATGAATAAGAATGTTTCTATAGAAAAGGGACAACTAACCACGGTTTGGCAATTATATACTGTAACGTAACTACAATGATAAAGAGAAAACAAAAATTGTAGCATACCTAATTACAAACTGTTCAATATAAAACGATGCATAATAGATAATTGTCCCTCTCCGAACGCTAGTTCATGCGGAAAAAATGCCTTCCGTGAGCAATAAAGGCGAAAGATTAAAGAGGAAAGTGAAGAAAAATGCTTATTTTTTTAAAGAAAATAAATTTCTTACATTTGGAGGGATAATTCGGCGCATAAGTGAAATATTTATCTTTAGAGCGACGCATAAACGAAATGATACTATCATTATTTTGCTATGGAATGTGCTGGGACCGTTTAAAATCGTCGTATAAGTGGAAAAGGCGCATAAATGAGGCGGCGTATAAGTGAGAGTTCACTGTATTTGAATAAAAAAGAAAATAAATAAATAAACAAAATAAATAATGATAATAATGAAATAAAATCTTCATATTTGTAAGCATGGGCGCCCATATACGTGCCGTAGCGCTTCCTTGCTTTTAGCACTATTTTTCGACCAAAATATAAAAACATTTCTTTTTTAGCCATTAAAAATAGGTGATTAAAATGTCAAAATGTTAATACGTAACTCTAATCTGCACTGAAATTGATTTGCATGAGAAAAGTATATCCTGATAAACCATAAGAAAAATATCTGAGACCCATCTTCCCCCTCTGAGAGTTCGCATATGGGGGCCACATACACCATGCTTGCAAGCACCTTTGAGAGAAAAAAAATCTTTATTCGGATATTTTATCTGACGATTCGGCCAATTTGGGGATTTAATTGAAACATTGTAATTTTCAAATGCCCCAATGTCGCTTTTCATTCCGCAAGATTTTGAACTCCTTTTGGTTCATTAAGAAATTATGCCCTCCCGAAAGTTTAAGTTCGGGGCGCACCTGTTTGCTAAAAATTCAGTTACTTTAAAATAAAACACAGTAAACTCTGGATTATACTCGGCATAAAACGGCACGGTAATAATGCGGATAATAAAAAAAAAAAGAGATAAAAAGTGATACTAGTGCGCACTATAGATAAAAAACTCAATAACATTCACTCATACATTTAAATTATAGATAAAAATAATAATTTTAGACGTAAAAAAAATCAATTTTATCAGAAAGAGTGAAATACGCGATAAAAAACACAACCATTCTCGGCCGCCAGACACCACATTAGCTACCAGTTTTTTTTTTCGGCTCTCTCTGCTTTAAGAGGATTTTTGCCTCCAACTCGGCTAGTTTCGTATTCCATGCTGTTAAAGGCAAATAAGCACGAAACTGCAGACCATGGATCGAAACAACTAAGCTGGCGGTGTATTGCATGTTCCTGAAAAGATATGTGAAAGAGCCAGAGGTCTTAAAATTCTTGTTTTTTCGACGTTCTAGCTAATGGACTATAAGAGAGGGGGATCTAGAAATGCTATCACGGTTCCTGTCACTTTTTCCATCAATTAGTATCACAAGAAAAAAAAGTAAAAACCATACCCATTGATATGTAAAAGCATGGCTATCAGGTAGCAATGGCAAAAGCAAACAAATTTTCCTCAACTAGAGAATACTCATTGGGGAAAAGGGGCCAGGGTATAACTATTCAATTTCATAAATACATGCGAAATGGGAGGTTTCATTTTAATACATATAGTATAGACCCAGATAAAAACTGGTAGCAATGACTAAAGGAAAAAAAAAAAAAGGTTGAAAAAAAATCGCATCTTGTGCGAAAGTTGATTGCTCAACTTAATTTTACAAATGAAATGGCCAAAGAAGAAGGAAATTTAGCTAGTCTATTTGAACACGCTTACATAAATTATATCCATATTTAAAATAACTATACTGGTCATTCCTGCAAATAAAACATTAAGCAGTATTTTTATAATAATTAAAGACCTCTGTGCAGAAAATAAAATTAAAGATAGCTACGTTTTATTGCATGAAACTTAGTCAAGAAACTTTCATACTGGATGCAATTTTTTTAACCTTTATTAATATTATCATAAGTCATAAATTGCTACCAGTTTTTCTTTCCTGCATCTGCAATAAATATAATAAAATGGCTCAATGCATGGGCGCTTGTACCGGCACAATTGACACATTATATATGTATCTGACAAGAAACTCTATAAATTCTTGTGTTCCACAGTTAAATTAGCCCGGTAACGTGGTTTGCGACAGCTTTTAGCCATGAAATTGGACAGCTTCATTATCTCTCTAGCAGGGCTCTACGAAACAACGAATTAACTTCATCCATAAGTTCATTCTCTTTGTACTGAAAAGGCGCTCCTTCTAACTCCAAATCGCGGGTACGTGCGCACTAACCTGCTAGTTTTGTGCAATAAAACTCAGTTCCTAAATTTACCAAGTGCATCAGTGTTTTTTTCAATAATAAAGGTCATTTCATCTGCCTTTGCGAAAATCTCCAATAACCCACACTTTATTTTTTCAAAACATAAAGAAAAAGAAACATATTCAATGAAGTAACGAACAATAAGAAAAAAAAAGTAGCAATCACATTACGCTTTATCGTAATTCGTATTTCACCTCCTAGCAGGTGAAACTGGTTTGAATCTTTCCATTAGCTACGGCCTTTGTGATCGTCTGTCTCAGTTCTAGATTATTTGGTTACTTTTTTTTTTTATTATTATTAATTTCATATTCAAAATGGCAACACGTTTCATGGATTGACCCAGTGGCTTCTTAATCGCGCACATCAGCCGTGGAACAAGCGACAGTGTTTGCCTACTAACCTCAAAGCATTTTAACCCGGGATTTTTTTTCGAATCTGCATCACGTTGTGATGTTTCAAGTGGTATTTGTTCCTGACAGGAATTGGTAATTACATTTCCGGATGGGCTTTTTGAGAGGTGAAATATGTGTTTGTGGGAATGGTAATCAACTGTTACTCGTGAATATGATTTGTTTAAAAGAACGATTACAAAACCACTAATATTTACTCACGCCTATAATTTTTTAATATGCTTTTCCGCTAAGTTAAAAATAAAGTACTGGGCTACCGAGCCCCGCTCGGTAAAAAAAAAAAGGGGGGGGGGTTGTAAAATAGTGTTTTTTTTTTTCTAAAGTTCGAAGTACTTATTTAGATCAACTTGAGAAACATTTTTAAGCCCTTGGTTGCAATTACGCATTTAAAACAGCCGTAATTTATTTAAAAAAACACAATCTTATTTAGACAAGACATGGTCATAGCAACTTTATTTAACGATATACGCACCGTAAAACCACTCTACAACAACTTTATTTTGATCGATCTCTTAAACATTTTAAAAACAATAACATTTCTAACGTGTTGCCAAAACTCGTTTGCCAAATACCATAATAATTTGAATTTACGCTGATAAGGCAGGGATTCAAGTGAAACAGTCGATCGCACATTACAATCGCTACTGGAAATGAATTACATTAGAACGTTTCTTGATAAAAACATCGTGACGTCAGCTTGACGTTTGCCTATGAAAAACGAGCTAGATAAAACGTCACAGCCTACTTGGCGAATAAGAGGAGATCGCTGAGTGCTTGTGAGCTCTTATTGGCTCCACCCGTAGTGACGTCATGCCAAGTTAAGTTGATGATAATGTAATTCACTTCCAGTAGCGATTGCAATTCGAAGCGATCGCAGTACTGTTTCACTTGAATCCCTGCCTAAATATAAAACCAATTGTTATAATAAAACGTGGTTGCTATGAAACAGCAACAATAATAGTAATCATAATGAAAATGGTGAAAGAAGGCTTCTCAAACTTCTAATGAAGGCACAAAAAAAGGGTTTTTTGTGAAAACTCGCGTTTTTACAATAAAAACGCCGATGTAGATCAAAATTTTATCTAAAACCAAAATTTTATCTAAATAGGGTAGACAGACCAGTGAATGACCACTTAAGCAAAATTTCATTTTTAAAAAATCGTAGTAATTTTAAATACTGTAATATTTTGTTCGTGATAGTTTAAATAGTTTTATTGATCTATGTAAATGCGTAAAAAAAATGATGGAACTTGAAAGGTACCGCTTCTGGCTTTTTGGGGTGTTCGAAGGAAAAATGGCGCAAAGACCCAGTGAATGACCACCTCTGACCCAGTGAATGACCACTAATTTGACCAGTGAATGACCACCTTAAATTTTGAGTCAGAAATACTTGAAGTTGGTTTTAGATATTTTCACTTTTGTATTTTTTATATGGCATGTAGTGATCCATTACTTTTAGTGTTTATTTATGTATTACATTTCGGGTTTATTTATTTATTTATTTATTTGAACTTTCTTTTACATCGTAAAGGTAGTATTGTAATCGCGGAAAAACTTCCCCTCAATTTTCGATCTAAAATGTTTTTTAATCACGCATTAATGAATGCTGAGTAGTTTTTTCGACCTATTTTGCACATGCATTTGTACCTACGAACGTATGGACAACAGAAAAATACATGACGGCTTTCTACGTATGTAGGTATGTATTCATGTTTTATGTATGTATCTCGCATAACTCAAAAACTGTGTGGCGTAGAAGATTGAAATTTCGCATGTGAACTTTGAGTGGGGTCTAGTTATGCGCCTAACCTTTTGGTTACATTCGAATGTTCCCAAGGGGGTCTTTTACCCCTGTTTGGGGTAAATATGTTAATTTCAATGCAGAATGAAGGGATGTTGTAATTTAGCAACATCATGCTGATAGATTGCTTTACTTCTGGTCGCCAATTTTTCGTCGCCAACTTGGCGACATATCGCCATGTTGGCGACAAAAATAGCAAAAAAATGATTTTTTTTTTCGAATTTGTTTTTAACTTGGCGATATTGAGAGAAGTATTCACTGAATAATGTTAAAATTGTGGATATTTAAAAGATGAATACTGCAAAACAGCTCTTGCATTAGTTTGAGACAAAGTGGGAGTTGTAACTGTTTGAAGTGTTTACTTTATCACTCTGTGGCACTATTATATTGTATGTTTGTTCTTCACACACATTCCATGCAGTTTTATGCAATTTTAGATCACAGACGCTAATAAAATTACACCAATTTTCTTGACATTTGAAAGAACTACTCTCCACGTTTACCATTTCTTTATATGTGCTGGAAAATGTCTAAAATGCTACGCACAAAAGTTATTTGACCTCGTGACCCTGTCATCAAAATATTTTTTTTGTAAAAACTGAGTGTATATATGTATCAATCTATGTTTTTCTTACTTCTCCCGAAAGCCAGTGAACTGAACATCGAACCAGGTATCGAAAGATTCGTAATTTTTAAGTTCATATGTTTGGTTACTTTACATAAATGTCCGAATTTATTAAGCAGAGCATTTCATTAAAATGTAAATTCTTAAGCACGTCTGCGTGGGCAAGAGCAAATTCCAATGGAAGAAACAAAGGGAGAATTTGGCACAGTGCTAAATTCTCCCTCTGGTTCTTCCCTTCAAAAACCAAGCTTTCTCTAATTCTCAACCTCTCTCTTTGTCAAAAATTTTCAACACAAAATTAGCTTATAGACGGGAATGTCAAGCACGGAAAGCGAATAGCTTAGGTAGTTTTTTGACACTCCGTCCGAGGGAAAACGTCAATCTCAAAAAAGGCTCTTAGCGAGCCTCTTCTAATATAAAATGCATCGGTTCAAGAGGCCACCATGCTGACTACCGTGAAGCCCCCGAAATACATTGTTGAGAATGAAATTGTTCTCGTCGTGTGCGTTACTGAAAACCCGAAGTAGGTCGCCGAAGGCGGCGTGCATCAACCTGCCGCAGGTGGATTGCACGAGCCGCCTTGGTGGCAGGTAAGGTTTTAAAATCTGCCGAAATGTTTTTGAAAATATTCCAAATTTAGCGAGTTTCAGTGTAAAACGACAAAAATATTTTACGTGATTTATAGATAGTCGTCATGCACATGCAAACGGTAAAAATGGGTGATCAATTTCTCGACAAGTCTTTAAATTTAACTCTTTTTTTAAAAACTTCGCCAGTCTTTATAGAATTATATCTCGACATTGGGCTGACGAGGGAAAATAAATCCCCCCCCCCCCCAAGATGTCTTGATATGTTTCTTCGATTGCTAACTATTTAAACTTTTTGCATTATTACACTATTCGCATGATTATTCTCTGGGCAACCGTACCTAAATATCGAATTTTGTGTGAATACTGGCATTACTTCTAGAGAGATGACAGTCAAAAACGTGACGAAAGGATCAAAAACAGGAAGCGAGCATATATTTTTTGAATAACTGAAGTGACGAACCACTCAGTGGCCGTTCAGAGGGGTTGGGGGGTTGTCACTGCAAGGGGAAATTTTAACATTAGGTCCATTGGGTTAAATATCCGTGCCACGAAAAATTGGCCGTTAAGAGGGGTCTCCGCTTCGTAGAGGTGACCGCTCTAAGAGGTTTTCTGTATGCTCAGCTGTTAATGTGCAAGATGAATTAAAGCAATAAAAACAGCAGTAGTTTTCTTTAATTTTTCAAAACAACATTAAAATCCCAGTGAATGAACAGCTGGTCATTCACTGGCTTTTCAGAGTTTTTCTGACCCAGTGAGTGACCACCCCGTAAAGCTAAAATCTACACATTCTATAAAGATTGAAACAATTAAAATCATACGCTGAATATGCATATTAAATGATTCTTTTGCATAATTAAAAAAATTTAATTTATAAATACAATTAATGCGAATCAAAGTAGTTGTATACACAAAACCATCCTTATTATTTTAGAACAGAAAAAGAAATGGCGCACGGCTGTAAACATTCTATAATTTTTACTAGAAAAATACATGATCAAAATAACACAGGCCAACAAAAAAAACCTTTTTGAAAACTTTTTTAATTTTAATAGCTGATCTTGATAGATTTTTATGTGCTGAATCCAAATCTGCTTGTAGTTTTTATGTATCACCCTTAGTTTCCAAGCAAAATGTATTTTATTATATAGTCTAATACCCATTTACAGTATATAGGGAAATCAATGAAACACTGTAGAATCGTAAAAATGGTTTGTATTTACAGTAAAATACTTGGAATAGTAATTTTATGTGATGATACAAGGTTCACTTGTCAACTGGAATTGCTTTATATTTTCTTTCCCTTTTTTCCTTGAAGCTTCTTGTGTAGCTTTTCCTGCGATGAATAGCTTGCTGAACTTCCCGGTGAAGTGACCAACAGTAATCCCCCATCATGTTGTAGCATGTGTTTCAGCAGTGCTGCCAACATCATCTTTGTTCATTAGACCTATTTTTTCATGTTATCTTAACTAGGAAAAAGCTGTTAAATTCTAAAAATGTTTCTTTATTTCATGAATGTAACTATAAAATGTGAATAAATGGTGGGTGATACAACTTTTTAAGCATCATATTTGGATTCAGCAACCTAAACAACATAAGAATAAGGTATTTTCATTAAAAAAGTTTTTTCATCGTTGGCCTGTGTAATCAATTAGGTATCAGATAGCTCAGAATTTGAAGGAAGAAAGCTATTGAAGCCAATTTATCTAAACAAAATAATTTAGAACCTTATTTTTTAAGAAATACTGCGAAGTGGTCATTCACTGGGTGGTGGTCATTCACTGGTCGGTATACCCTACATTTTTTTAAAAATCAAAATCGTAAGAGCCGTTTTCGAGATCCGAACTATGCACAAGAGTTGCTCATTCAAAAATATAAGATAAATAAATGATGCCAAAATTAAAATTAAAAACTGTTGGTTGTGAGAATGAGAGTATGAGTGCTTCTAAGGCAGGGATTCATGTGAAACAGCACTGCGATCGCTTTGAATTGCAATCGCTACTGGAAGTGAATTACATTATCATCAACTTAAATTGGCATGACGGGTGGAGCCAATAAGAGCTCACAAGCACTCAGCGATCCCCTCTTATTCGCCAAGTAGGCTGTGACGTTTTATCTAGCTCGTTTTTCATAGGCAAACGTCACTCTGACGTCACGATGTTTTTATCAAGAAACGTTCTAATGTAATTCATTTCCAGTCGCGATTGTAATTTGCGATTGCCTGTTTCACTTGAATCCCTGCCTTTAACATTGTTTTAAGCAGAACCGCTATATACAGATAGGCCGACGCATCAAAAAACGACATCAGGTCTTTTTCAATGCAAAAATATGAGCTTATGGATGCACAGATATCCAACAGCTTTTGTCGACTGTCTGTGCATCCATATTTACAAAAATTTTACAGACAACATATATTAAACAATATTTCGTTTGCTCGGAGACAGCCTGTAAAAATATTGCAATTGCAATTTTAGTACATTTTCCATCATTTCTCTTAAATTATAGTTTAAGAACAATTTAATGCGTACATTAATCACTTTTGACACAAAAGAAAACATTTCTTCACGAATGTTCTTTTCGAGAATGTCTTTGAAAAAATTCATTTAAACGTTCCAAAGTATCATATTTCCTATTTTTGGGATTAAAATTATTCTTCTTCCCTTGAATTGTGAATCGAACGTTTTTTAAGCAGCAGCATGTTTTTCTGTAACTTTTCAATTTCAGAAATATCGTGTTGCTTGACAGGTATTTGATTACATGCATCTGAGAGAATTTCATCATGTTATTTAATTTCAAACTTGATGCAATCGAAAAATCTAGTCATCCAATAATTTCAAAGGCCGTAATAAAAAGTATGAAATTTCACCCTTGATTTTACGCTATAAAGCGCAGACGATTTTTATATATTACCTTTTTTCGAAAAATGCAATAAGATGGAACAGCGTCAGTTTAATTTGCAGTTCGGAGGAAATATAAACTTCAGACGACATTTAAAGTTGGCTAAAATCAATACTAAATTCTGGGATTCAACTTATAGATTTTTTTTTTTTTTTTGAACTATTATTCTTGCTAGAAAATGCACCAGAAAGCTTTCTTCAAATATTTTATCTCGTGTTTTTATTTATTTTCCGTTTCTATTCTTTTGACGAGTGATACAAATACTCGAATTAAAATACTGTCGGCCCCGTTTAAACGAATACTGTCAGTTCCAAGAAATATTATTCGATTTAGTGGGGAATTTGTTTAAGCGGGGATCTTTAACATTGCTTCTATGGCATCGGTTCCGGGAAGATTTATTCGTATAAGCGGGGTATTCGTTTATACGTTACCCGATAAAGCCGTATCAGTCTAATAGGTTATTTGTAATCATACTCAACAAAAATTTCAGTTTAACGTCGAAACCCGAACGCACTTTTATGAAGTTTCAATTCGCAACTCCAATAAACTATAATGGGCGCTGCTGCCACTGTCTAATGGCGGCGATGAAAGGTAAAACAAACGCATGTCGAAACGTATGAATTGCTTCTAAACTTAATGCATATCTTTGTTCGTATGTATGCATGATATGTTTGTTCTCTGTACTTTTGAAAAGATTTTTTTAAAGTTTTGCGAATATTTTGGCGTATGGGTCATTTTTACCATATGCTTACATTTCAAAATTTTTAAGTATTTTTTTTTAACTTGCTATTTTCTTTCAGAAACACAAACAGATGTTTAGTCCCTTATTTTAGGTGTGTGAAAAAGTAATTGGTTGTACAGTTTGATGCATAATTAAGTATTCAAATGATGTTGTAAAACTTTAAGTTTCAAGGAAAATTGTCGTCCATTACCATACAAAATCGAAATGAAATCTCACTTTTAAACTATATTATAGCGCCTAGAACCAACTTAATTTGAAATTACTAGCATCCCTGAAGCTTAAAACGATGTTTGTAGTTGTTAAAATATTGATAAAAAAACTGTATGGTAACGGACTTGAAATTTGGTAATGGATTTGACCTTAAACCATAAATAAACTTCAAGTCTGTTACTATGATTTTAATGATGTTTTAAAGCATTACACATCCATACATATGTATTTATTCGCTATAATAATACTTTCTAACTCTTAAGATACAGCAAAATCATTTTTGGAATATATGAATAAAATAAAACACTTGCTCTAAATCTGAAACTTAGTCCTCAAGCAGTTTTTCATAGGCAAGCAGCACACATAGCTATGACTTCACTATTAAGAAAGCTATTTATTTTAACATTATAAACAAGTGTATAATACATTATTAACAAAAGCGGGAAATGAAGGGGAAAATGTTGCACATAAATGCACGAAAATGCAATTCATCACACGGTCTAATGATGAAGATATCCTTTTTCAATTTTTCCGCTACCTTTATTTATTAATGTTTTATTAATTCGTAATTTCGAAGCCAAATTTTTACATTAATAAATTGATTTCGGTACTATCGCATTAGAAAAGTAATGCACAATTAAATTACAGTATTTATCTATTACGTTAAATTGAAAACGCTTTTAATTAAAAATTATTTATAATTCTCAGCTAATAATGAAAACTCCGGTATTTTACGTTATTAATATCGATATTTCAAAATTGCAAAATAACTCAGAATATCAGTATTTGATGTACGCATATCCCGGTATTGCAATCACTAATGGTAACGGACTTGACCAGTAACGGATTTGACATTTCAACAAAAATATCAAATTATGGCTAAGATGTCGAATTTAAAAATTGAAAAACAACATGCATTTTCTTAGAGTTGTATAATAAACAATATTTATAAGTAAAAGTTTAGAAAAAGAAAAAATTAATACCAAAATCTTTGGTAACGGACTTGACAAAGAATAAAAATACGCACCTTCAAGAAATTTTGTGCGAAACGCCACAGTAAAACCTCTCGACTGAAAAAAACTAAATGGTACGAAATAGTTACGTTACTAGTTTGTCTGAATACGTGTTAGGGTCTATTTCACCATATGCTTACATTTCAGAATTTTTAAGTAATTTTTTTAACTTGCTATTTTCTTTCAGAATCAATAACAGATATTTTGTCACATATTTTAGGTGTGTGAAAAAGTAAGTGGTTGTACACTTTGTTGCATAATTAAGTATTCAAATGCTGTTGTTAAACTTTAAGCTGCAAGGAAAATTGTCGTCCGTTACCATTCAAAATCAATATGAAATCTCACTTTTAAACTATATCACGGCGCCTAGAACCAGCTTGATTTAAAATTATTTGCGCCCTTGAAGCGAAAACAATGTTTGTGATTATTAAAATATTGATCAAAAACTTTATGGTAACGGATTTGACCAGTAACGGACTTGACATTTCAACCAAAATGTCAAATTATGGCTAGATTGTCGAATTTATAACTTGAACAACAATATACATTTTCTTAGAGTTGTATAATAAACAATATTTCGGGGTAAAAGTTGAGAAAATGTAAAAATTAATACTAAAATCTTTGGTAACAGACGTGACAAGGAATAAAAATACGCACCTGGAAGAAATTTTGCGCGAAACGCCACAGCAATACTTCTCTACTCAGGAAAACAAAATGGTACGAAATAGTTACGTCACTAGTTTGTTAAGTTAACTGAATACTAGGGTGGGGCGAAAAATAAAAAGTTTTTCAGATCAACTTCTAATAGTTGCCAAAAGTTGTCTTTGGTGATAGTTAGCTTTTGTGCAAAATTTGAGAAAAATCGGTTAATATCTTCAGGGGGCGCTGCGATCACAAAGTTTTACCATAGGGCCATTCCATGAAAAGTGAAACCAATTGGTCAAAAATTCATATTGAAGTTATGTTTCTATGTTATACATCATTTTAAAGCTTAAGATGTATATTTTAAGAATCCTGCATTGGTTTTTTTGGTGAGAGTTAGAATAATACTTGTTTTCTTAGTTGGAAGTACGATATTCACGAACTTTAAAAAATCAGAAAAAAGAACACATTTTCATATGCATATTTCTCATCGAAAAATAAAAACAAAAATAACTACTTGTAGCACAATTTTAACTACTAAGACGGTACTATAATAATATGCATTCATTAATTTCTTTTGAATTGATCTAAATGGTGTAATTGAAGTTTGAAAAAAAGAAGTTTGATGTTACGTCTGTAACAAAAAAGAAGCAAAAGTTGGCATTACGTCCTAAAAAATCAAAATTAAAAAAAACCCTTAATGGTCCTTTTGGCAAATTCTGAGAGTAATTGCCCACCATAGTTAAAAATATTGCAACTGATTTAGTTTTTAAATTAATGCTGTTACAGACGTAACATTTCGGACATAACAAATGGCTCTATGTTACGTCCGTAGCAAAAGTAAATTTCTAATTAAATAGGTAAAAAGCACAGGATGAGCAATACATGTATATAGCATAATATGGTACGAGTACTAAAGTTTCTGGTATTCTGATTTTGAAATTTTTAATTATGTCGGCATGTAATTGAAATTTATTTCTTAAGATTAATAAAATACACATATGGTATAACTGATTATAATTTATACCTCAACTGGCATTTTTTTGCTACGTCACATGGAAAGGGAGCTGTGGATGGAGTTGGGGGTATGGTCAAGCACCAGGTTTGGCAGAGAGTAAGATCTAGAACAGCATTTGTCAACGACAATCTTTCCTTTTTTCAGTATGCAAACTCCATTGCAGAAAAAGTTAAAATTATTTATATGCCCCAGGAAAATGTTTTAAAGCTGACGCCAAAATTGGAAAAACGGTGGGCTAACATTGCGAATTTGCCAAAAGCCCGCGAAATGCATTGTTTTCGAACAGAATACGAAAATGCCGTTCGAATTTCGAGAACGTCGGACGAAAAAGGACACATTTTTTCATTCAAAAAAAAAAAAAAAAATATCAAAATTGACCAACTGTCACCAAGAAGGTTAAATTTTAGTTTGGTACTAGTATTCTGCTATATCATCCAACATTTTCAAATTTTTAAGTTCTCCTAAGACCAATCACTGATTCCAGGGAGGAATTTACTTTTCCAGATTTTTTTATGTAGCAGCCCCATTATGCATTAATTTTAAGAATACAAATAAATAAATTTGTGTGAAGGCCCTTCTAAACTTTTCTTGTGTCAATCTTTCTTGGAAATAATTGTCTTAAGATGCATTAATTTATTGTTACATATTGACATATCGGCATATACTCTCAACTCCCCCAGACTTACCCAAATTTTCTAAAACTGTTACTGTATAACTTAAAATATTCAAATAATGTGTTAATTAATGCTACTGTATTGTTTTAGCACAAAAATCTTAGTTTATTCCTGCTTTAAAATACTGTTTTCTACTTTCAAATCAGAGATGTTACGTCTGTAACACCACTTTGTTTCGTCCGTAACAAGTTTATGAATTTTTTTCACAAATTCGGCAGTGAAAATCCGCACAATCTTTATGGTTTTTGAAAGCTTGAAGTCTCTAGAGCACGTATTAAAAAAAAAAAGTTCAAAATTTCCGTATAATTCAGAGGAATATTGTAAGTTGTATGACATAGTCGAGTTTTTGCTGTTTTGTGAATTACGTCTGTAACAGGCAGTTTTTAATTTCTGTATTTTTTTGTATTTAAGCAAGCTGCACGCAAATTTAATATAGCATAAACATCATCAAGTTACACTACAGGAAAAAAAATTGAAGACTTTCAACAGCCCAAACCAGAATTATTTGTGTTCAGAGTCTGCGATTGTTACGTCTGTAACGCTGGAATTGCCCCATAGCTTTGTTATGGATTTTATGGTTAAAATATCAAAAAGAATGCCTTTAGCTAGTCTCTTGGCGTTTTTTTTACTCAAAAGATGTTTTCATGAATTAAAAGCATATGAAATAACTCACAAACATTATTTTATATGATATATTTATATTTAAAAAAAATCACTTTTTTTCACGTTTTTTTTTCTTTTTAAATGCTTGAAATATAAATATATCATATAAAATAATTTTTTGTGAGTTATTTCATATGCTTTGAATGCATGAATATATCTTACGAGTAAAAAAATGCAATGATATTAGCTAACGGCATTGTTTTTCATATTTTAATCATAAAATCCCGATAAAAGCTACGGTAAAACTTTGCGATCGCAGCGCTCCCTGAAGATATTAACCGATTTTTCTCAAATTTTGCCCAAAAGCTAACTATCACCAAAGACAACTTTTGGCAACTATTAGAAGTTGATCTGAAAAACTTTTTATTTTTCGCCCCACCCTACTGAATACGTGTTACCATCTTTTGACTGCAATAAATACCTTTTTTAGCTAAAATAATCTTAGGGTAACGAACTTGACAAGAACTACCGGACAAAATATATTCATGCATTTCCAAATGAAAAAAAATTACAATTGTCAATATTTATTATGAATATCATATACTAATAGTCAATATATAAAAATAATTTGTTGTATTATATACTTTTTATACAATTAAGTATATAAAAAAATAGTTGAACTTGCGAAAATTGGAAACGGACAAGGGTCATTTTCAAAATTTGCTTACATTACTGTCCGGAGGTTAAAAAGACGATTTTGAAGCATAACTTTTTTTTTAAATTCAATGTGAATAATTATTTTCTGCAAGAAATACTTCGAAAAAAATTCTATTACTCAAAAAATTATTGAAATTTATTTATTTATTTTTATATAAGTCTTTAAAAATGAGAATCAAGGCAAAAACGCTAGTCCATTTCCAATTTTCGCAAGTTCAACTATTTTTTTATGTACTTAATTGTATAAAAAAGTATATGGGTGATTCTACAAAAATGGGCAAATTTGTGTTCCATACTGATTGCTCTTTTTGTTTTTAATTTAATAAAAAACTATTTTGGGAATATTTTTATGCGTCTTTTGTTCTGCAATTTTCGTTATCAACAATGTCAATATTTAATTATTATTCATTTAAAAAAAAGGATATTAGATTGAAATGTCATCCACATGCCCTGTCCCATAGGTGCAATTTTCACAATCAATGGAATATAGCTTTAAAAAAAATAAGTGATTTTTTTCTCAAGAGTTTTTTATTTATAAATATGAATGTGTGCAAGATGTAAATCACAAAAAAAGCAAAATAATATGAAAATAATATCTCTAAAAGTTAATCTAAACTTTGTCCCAGCGATTATCAGTCATCCACATGTCTAAAAAGTATAGATATTTTTCTCTGAAATGTTTCATTTCAAAATCTGGCAACACATCTTAAAATAAAGCATGGAACTTTGTTATTCCTGGATGAGGATTAATTTTGCTGTTCTGCAATTACTTTATGATAAAAAGCAAGCTAAACTCAACTTTCAAGGCAAGTGTTTTTTACCTTTGTCATTAACATGCCCCACAGAATGCATGTAAAGTGTACATGTAAATAAATTTTGATAATGAATAATCCTAAGGCTTACATTTGTGGGTTCTAATTCGAAGTGAAGCCGAAAAATATTCAGGTATGACTTTTTGAGAACACAATTACTTGTGTTTTGTCATTCACATGCCCTTTTTCTATTGTCATTCACATGCCCCAATATAAGACACGTGGATGAATCAAAAGCCAAACTATGACAGTACAATGTTTAAAAGTTATGTCTAACAGTTTACTGGTTAAAAAATTTCATTAATATACCTATTGTGTGTGTGTTATTCACATACTTACTGTATTATATTCACATACCCATTGTGTCATCCACATGCACTTTTTATCATTCACATATGCCTTCAAAAAAATAAAAATCCCAAAATCCAATAAAATACAAACATTTGAGCTCTGCTGGTATTTTTTTTTAATTATGTAACTTATTAAGTGCTTTGCTGATTTTTTTCAGATTTTTAATTTTAAATTAATTTTTTGAAATCTACATGTTAGAAATATTCCCGTATTTGTGGAATCACCCATATACGACAAATTATTTTCATATATTGACTATTAGTATATGATATTCATAATAAATATTGACAATAGAATTTTTTTTTCATTACGAAATGTGTGAATATATTTTGTCCGGCAGTTCTTGTCAAGTCCGTTACCCTAAGATTATTTTAGCTGAAAAAGGTATTTATTGCAATCAAGAGATAGTAACACGTATTCAGTTAACTTAACAAACTAGTGACGTAACTATTTCGTACAGTTTTGTTTTCCTGAGTCGAGAAGTATTGCAGTGGCGTTTCGCACAAGATTTCTTCCAGGTGCGTATTTTTATTCTTTGTCACGTCTGTTACCAAAGATTTTAGTATTAATTTTTACTTTTTCTCAACTTTTACCCCGAAATATTGTTTATTATACAACTCTAAGAAAATGCATATTGTTGTTCAATTTTTAAATTCGACAACCTAGCCATAATTTGACATTTTGGTTGAAATGTCAAGTCCGTTATTGGTCAAATCCGTTACCAAATGTCAAGCCCGTTACCATACAGTTTTTGATCAATATTTTAATAATCACAAACATCGTTTTAAGCTTTAGGGACTCAAATAGTTTCAAATGAAGTTGGTTCTAGGAGCTATGATGTAGTTTAAAAGTGAGATTTCATTTTGATTTCGTATGGTAACGGACGACAATTTTCCTTGCAACTTAAATTTTACAACAGCATTTGAATATTTAATTATGCATCAAAGTGTACACTAATTACTTTTTCACACACCTAAAATGTGTGACAAAACATCTGTTAGTGATTCTAAAAGAAAATAGCAAGTTAAAAAAATTACTTAAAAATTCTGAAATGTAAGCATATGGTGAAAATGACCCACAAGCGTTTTTGCCTTGATTCTCATTTTTAAAGACTTAAGTAAAAATAAATAAATAAATGTCAATAATTTTTTGAGTGATAGAATTTTTTTGGGGGTATTTCTTGCAGAAAATAATTGTTCGCATTGAATTTAAAACTTAAGTTATGTTTCAAAATCGTCTTTTTAACCTCCGGACAGCAAATTTAAGCAAATTTTGAAAATGACTGTTAACTCCTTTTTCTGTTAGTCCCCTGGGCCGACACATAAGTGAGAGTTCACTATTACCAGACGTTAGAAATTAATGCAAATCACGTAGTATCTTATTCTTTTTTGCAAGTTTTTCCACCTTCTTTCTCTTATTCAATGAATATGCTGCGAGCGATATATTTAGAATTGATGCAGATGCATCCATAAAAAGTAGTTGCTCGGAAAACTATTGAAAAAAAAATCGCTTTCAATAGTGCACTCTGTTGATATTAAATAAACTGTTGTGCAAGAAATCTGTTAGTGAAAAGGCTTCATAATAATGTACAATTCCATTTGAAATTTCGCCGTTAACGATAAAAAAAAAAAAAAAAAAATTATCGTTAGTTCTAAAAATCGTAAACTAGAATTTTCTACATTGCATTAAATTTTAAATTTTAAAATTTAACGAGGAGTTCTAAGAAAACTTCGATTGCTAATAAGTCTGATGTTAATACAAATAACGTATTGTAGAGAAATAATTTTTTTAAGTCATGAAACTCACTCGTTATATGGTAACCCACAATTAACTTGGCTCAGAATGTATCCATATTTCGAAAAACATCTCACCGCTGCCACTCACGTGGAATGCAATGTTTTACCTGAATCTGTAGTTTTGTAAACTACCACAAGGTAGCGTATTCGAGCCCTGGAGTTGCGAATAAATTTTTCTTTAGGTTCAGCAAACAATGAAAAATTATTTTTATGAAACTTTGTTAAAAATATAACTATTTATTGTTATGTCGGTGAATGTGGGGCAAAGTGAAACAGTTAAGTTTACTTACCTGCTTCTAAAGGAACACATGGGGAGTTGCGAATAAATTTTTCTTTAGGTTCAGCAAACAATGAAAAATTATTTTTATGAAACTTTGTTAAAAATATAACTATTTATTGTTATGTCGGTGAATGTGGGGCAAAGTGAAACAGTTAAGTTTACTTACCTGCTTCTAAAGAAACAAATGGGGAATTTGTTCTAAAAATTATTGTATATAAATAATAAATAATGTATTTTGAAATACAACTTTCGTTGAAATATTATTTTTCATCTTTGACGGTTTTTGTACTTTCAAAAAATTTATTTTAATTTTCACCTTAAAAAATCACGGGGCAAAGTGAAAAACAAATATTTTTGCTATTGAAAATTTTCTATTTGACGATTAACAGTAGTTTTCATCAAATGAATGCGTGAATAAAGGAAAAATAATAATTATTAATGAAAAATAAACGAATAAGCAAATAAATGAAATAATTAATATGAGAAAAAATGAATGAGTGAATAAAATAGAGAATAAATAAGAAAATGAGTCAATGAATGAGTAAATAAGTAAACAATTAAATAAAATAAGGTAAATAAATTAATAAATGAAGAAATACGTACGCGATTTAATAAATGAATGAATATGTAAACGACTGATGTATTTCACTTTGCCCCTCGTGCATTTGACAAATTACATTGAACATTTAAAATAAAAAAAATGCCTAATATAAACTAAATAAGGACTTCACTAGACATCAGTCAAATAGTTAATCGACTTTCAACTAATAATTTAAATGTAATTACAAAAATTTCATCATTTTATAATAACAAGAAATATTTTTGAAAAACCACGAATATTACAATAAAAATATCAAATTTTGAAAATGGCTTGAAAAAAATTTTTTGTTGGTCTTTGGAGCTTTTTTTTTTTTTTGACAGGAATCAACTATAGTTTTGGAACTTAGTTAAAATATTGCTAGATAATTGGCACTGCAAACTGTGAAAATATTTACCATTTCACTTTGCCTCACATTTCCCTACTATATTCTGCGCCATGCAGGGGAATGTGAGACGAACTAGTAAAGATAACTTATCTTTTTCAAAATGGACAGATCAGGAATTGTTTTGAAAATTACAACACCTGAAGAAAGAACAATGTATTTTACAATAAAGCTTACATTGAAGTATTATTTTTTATTTTTGGCAGTAAATTTATACCTCACAAAAAAGTGAAATTTTTTTTGAGCAATGACAAATTGTTATTTGTTTTCTTTTTGAACCTCAGACGTCATTTTGTCCCTTTTTCAGATGGGACTCAAAGTCTACAACAAACAGTGCAGCCGCTTCTCACCACCCGGGACGTCCACCGGCCCGCCCTTCCTGCTCTTTCGCCACCATGCAATACGTGGTGATTTTATAAATGGTTAAAATTTAAGGTGATTTGAGAATACATTTGCTTCTTCAAGACTTTAAGTTGTATCGGATACATATCAAAATAGTCGATACATGTATCGAAATATGGGATGTTTTCAATATTTTTGAAAGTGTCCTGATATTTTCGAACCCTGGTCGACAGTTTTTGAACGAAATTTACGTGACGCGTTCCTTGGAGATGAATCAGACACATGCGACCTCTACCGGGCGTGAAGTTCACCGAGCGCCACTCCTTCAAATCATTTCATAAAAAGAGCAGTGGAGAAAAAAGTATCACAATGGTCTTTAACTCTTGATGTTTGTGTGTTTTTTTTTTTTTTTTTACTCTTCTTTGTAAAGCTTCACAGCCATCAAAGAAACGGAAGCGAACCACGAGGCGAAAAAGAATAAAAGTAAAAATGAGTGTAATGCCTGCTGGTAAAGATGTTATCGAAAAAGCAGTATTAACATTCATCACTCGCTCACTGATGTAATCAGCATCAGCTATTAGTTCATCACGTCGTATATTTTACTTAGTAAGGATGTACCGATTGATCGACAATTTACCGGCCACCCTGCTGATTATTAATAATCGGCGAAATCGAGCCAATTAATCGGCGGGAAAAAAAATATTTTTTTAACGTTATGTTTTAAAGTATACCTTCACTAAGAAACAAGGATGAATAATTTTATGAACAGTCATAATAATCCTCACAGTTGATGTAAAGTTTTCAATAAATTATTTCTTCTATTTTTTGAATTAAAATACACATAGACAATGTAGCAACATTTTTCAGGTGTCGGTACTTTTCTCCTAAGCATAGAGCTTTTAGATAACCTCTCATTTTCACAAAGAATTGAAGTCTTGAATTAAATTGCAAGTAATAATTGAAAAATTTGAATTAGAAGTACTTCAAAGTTGGAGTGCTCATCACAGACTCCCCTCCCCCCACCCTTATTTTTTAAATAAATTTCATGTCTAGTTAACACAATTAACAATGTGTAAATGTAATATTAGTAACAAAAATATGAAAATTGGGAACTTCATAAATTTTTGAAATTATTTTGGAAAAATTATTAAAATAGGGAAAAAAATTCTACCAGAAATGAAACTATTTCTTAACTCGGAATTGCAAAAGAAAGAAAAAAACAGTGGTAATGAAATTGGTAGCATTAAAAACAATCACCCTTACCATTAATCGGCTCACCGATTAATTGGAAATCGGCCAAATTGTTTATCGGTGCATCCCTAGCGCGTTGGAGAGTGCTTTAGTGAAAGATTGAACAGGGTCGTAAAAAGACTTTTATTTCAGGAAGGGTTTTACCAAACACATTTTTTTTTTTTTTGTTAAACCTAGATTATTGATAAAAATTTCATTTTATTTTAGTATTCTCCTGATTTTTGCTGCAACAGGCTATTTAAATGTTGGGGGCATTAACATGAGTAAATGAAAAAGATGGCGTACATATTAACCCATTTATGCTTAAAACTTTTACTTGGAATGGTTTACATATATTTTAAGCGAAAAATAGTTCGCCGTTGCCATATTTATTAAGTTATTTAACGTCCTGTTTATGGGGTATTTTGCAGATATGTGAGCAAAATGCGACCTTACTTGACTTTACTTTTGCAAAGTAACATTACAGAAGGCATCTGTGATCAATTTTAAACAGATCATTTTAAAGTAGTTTAATTTTATGAAAAATAAGTTCGTAAAAAAAAATTACTTTCTGTGGCTACCCATGCTGGATCGTTGCTTGACTGATTTGTCTGAAAATAACAGTCAATAAATAAACTCTGATGTTCAAATAGTGGCTCTAACTGGTTTTCTCAAGAAGAAGGACTATCTCCCCAAAAACAACAGTGTTGTAAAAAAATCCCCCGCCAAGAAAACCTTAAATACTCAGCCTTAAAAAGTCATGATATCGAGTTTTCCCGCCAAGTTTGTGCCAAACTACAACTAACCTGTATGTATAGTTCTTTTAAATTGTTTTCAGTCCTGCCAGGCGGGAAGCTTTGTCTTGTGAGGTGGTTGCTTAATGAGTAAAAACTTCCCGCCTGGCAGGACTGAAAACAATTTAAAAGAACTATACATACAGGTTAGTTGTAGTTTGGCACAAACTTGGCGGGAAAACTCGATATCATAACTTTTTAAGGCTGAGTATTTAAGGTTTTCTTGGCGGGGGATTTTTTTACAACACTGTTGTTTTTGGGGAGATATCACATGTTTTTGCATTAATATTATTTCTTTGCCTGTTTTTTTTTTTCTCTTCAAAATTTACTTTGCATGTTTTTTTTCCCTTCAACATTTTTCTTGGCGGTCCGACATCTGTGGTTTTCTTGGCGGCATGCATTTGGTGCAAAAGTTCAAGGATCTTCTTCAGTCTAGGATAAATTTGAAATCAATCACAATGTACCACCCGAACCGACGCAAAACAAAGCTAGTTGCTAACAATACTACGATTAAATTAAAAGTTTAAAAAAAAACCCCAACCCTTACTGCCGATCTCATATTAAAATGAACTAAATTGAAGATCCCTTTTAAAAGCCTTATGCAATAAAATCAATTACAAATATTTTATTTGTTAACAAATAGAAACTGGCAACAGATGAAATTATAAATCATTGAGTTTTCTTTCCTCGTGGCCCAACAATGAAAACATAAATGCTCAGATGTTGAACAGAGCTAGTAGATAGAAATCGGACCAATTTTAAGCATTAATAACTCCGGGGTGCGATGACCCCGGGGGGTAAATTTTGGGAAAATGTCCTCAATGTCTCATCGAGAATATTCATACCAAAAATCAACACTAAAGACCCCCGGGGAGAAAAGATACGGAAAATAAAAACGAGGGGGAGGGGTGGGGGTCGAAAAACCCCCTATGCCGAGCTTTGGGACAAAATAAATGTGGGTGCAAAAGCAGAGCTCAATCCGAGTTACCGTTTAGTCTGGACCCCTGTCAAACAATTTTTAAAAAGTGCGAAAAATAGCGATTTTATAACATATATCACCCCTCCCCCTGAGGGTCCTGGATGTTTTGCTTTAGTATGTGCCGTCAGGGGCCGCTGGAGATTGAGTATACCAAAAATGAACTCTAAGGATCTTTATGGGACTGAGATACAGAGGGGTGAAAACCCCGGTTTGGTTACTCGCGTAAACAGTCCTAGTCGCTCTTTTACATTTTTATTGGCGACGGAAATTTCTTGGCGGCTTGTATTTGGTTTTCTTGGCGGGGCGGGACGCTCCCGCGTCCCGTGATTTAATTTGTGAAAAACAGCTTTAGTAAAATGATATACCCATTACAGGTTTTTGTATGCAGCACGAGCGTTACGGCCTATGGGGATTCGGGGACGCGTCCCCCCCAATAATTTTGAAGAGGGGGACAGTCCCCCCCAATATTTTTTCACAAGTTTCACTTTAAAATTTAAAAATTCAGAAATAAGAGGACACACGTTACAATAAATTAATAATCAATTGATACATTGATTTCTGAAAAAAGAAAGTTCTTCGTATGAAGACATTATAAAGAATAAAATAAAGTAAGCTATTTAATTTTATGTCACTTCCCATCTGCGGCAAGATAAGTGAGGATCGAAGATCACGTCCCCCGGCAAGAGGTTCTCATCCCCCCAATATTTTTTCACAAGTTTCACTTAAAAATTCAGAAATAAGAGGACACACGTTACAATAAATCAATAATCAAGTGATACATTGATTTCAGAAAAAAGAAAGTTCTTATGTAGACAATAACCGAACAAAGTAAAGTTAGCTATTTAATTTTGGCGCAAATCCCCTCCCTTGAAAATTTTTCTTCTCAACTCTCTAATTTTACATATTTTTTATTTTTTCAATTTTTATTAATATTTTAGCTGTTTGAAATTTGTATGCTCAATCAAACGTTTATTTCATATTTCATTCTTTTTTCCTATGTTTGCAAAAAGTTATGAAACCAAAACTTTAGAATCTCTACTGAACTCTGAATTTTTAAACTTGTAAGTTTAAGTGGTTTTCCACATTGCAATGTGTTATGTCCACAAAGATGTACTGGACAATGTTGATTCAAAAATAATTGCAAAAAAAAAAAAAAAACTCATCCTCAGCAAAAACAGTCGCAGAAATGTTTTTGGTCTAGTTTTGGAATAAATATTTTAAATTTTTATCTTTTCGTGGGCTGATATCTTTTGTGTCTCATCTTATTTTTCATGTTGCTTGAATTTGTAAAATTAGACAATAGGTATGTTAACTCCAATTCATTTAAAAAGATCAAAAGTGAAATGTTTTTGGTAAGATATCTATGTGCTATAGTACGTCACATAGCATTTTGTAGCAGGCTCACCAGTTCAAGTTTACGGTGAGAGGGGTGGGGGTAGGGTGTTGGGAAGGGAAACATACTCAGTATACATAATCTATATCAATAAAAATGAGTGAATGCTTGTATGTTTGTTTGTATACTTGTTCTCTATACAAATCCACAGTTTGCGTCAGATTTTCATCAAACTTGACACAGAGGTTCCTTGATGCCCTAGAATTCTCATAGGCGGAGTCTTGAAATTTTAAAAAATCTAAAAAGCTCAAATTCAAGTTTTTTGTCAAAAAATGACCCTTTTATAGGAATCTAGCCTATTATTAGGCCTATTTTTTTAATCGACATGAGCCTTTAGGTTACAAATTGATAAAATTTATGGTATTTAAATATTAGCATTTTCCAACAAAGATTAAAATTAAAACAATGAATTTTCATTTCAAGGCTCACCTATTTCATTTTAGCATGAAATAAGTCAAAAACAATTATAATTCATGTTCTCATTTGGCACAAAATATGTATGATACAGAAAAATTTTTTCTTATCCTCCTATCAGAGGAATTATGCAAAAACATGGATTAAAAGCCTTATACATGTTTCGCTTTTAGCTGGTGCTATTTTTCTGTGAACTTTCCGTGATAATTAAGTTCTTTTGGGAGTTTGTACCTAGAACTTTTTGTACAACCATGTGGACTGAATTCAACCAAATAAGAGGTATGTTGCAATAATAAAATGGTCTTTAAAATCAGAAAATGCTGCCCGTCAAATTGAACCATAGACAACATGCCAGTGGACGCGGCAAAATACAGACAACATGTATCTTTAACCCTTCACTGCACGATTTTTTATATTTTCATGAAAAACATCATTTGTTATCTTTTAAATAGCCCTGAGTTCAGGAAAAATGAAGAAAAAAATTAATCTAAAAAATGTGCACCAAAAATGATGTTTTAATTGTTTGTTCTATATATGGCACAAAGCACATAGCATATGCTTTGTATACCGATAAGTGTAATAATCTACAATGTGTTTTGTGCCATAAGTGGTATAAACAAACTTTCCACTAAGTGTATTTAAACATTTTTAGAACAAAGGAAATAATGACTAAGCACACTTCTAACGGAAATGCAGACACTCTTTCTTTCAAAAGCAAGAACTGTAATACCTAGACTAGTGCAACTAACTAGTGCATAAAAATCACACTAAACTGTTATAGCAATGTTCCAGAAGGGGCACAAAGCTCAGTTTAACTGCATTTAAAAATCATAGGAATATATGAGGGTTTATTTGGTTTGTGCCAGATCTGGCACACCGTGCAGTGAAGGGTTAATTTTCACATTTTGGTGAGACTATTTTTCTGTAAACGTTTAACTTTCTGTAATATTTTATTTTTTTCAAAGTTTGTACCTAAAAGACAGGTAAATGCAAATTTTTATTTTCCCAAATAAGAATAGAATTCTTACAATTTTTTTTTTCTTTTCTGAATGCTATGTTGTATTAATACGCACCCGGGCAACGCCGGGTATAAAGCTAATAAGAAAATAAAAAACAAAATACCTTTGCAAATCTTTGCACACAAATCGTTTCTAAAACCCGGGGGGGGGGGGGGATAGACACCTTCCCTCTGGCTACAAAAATTACAGATCTTTTTCGTACCGCACGATGAAATTTTTGAAGCCAAAATGAGATCAATGTCAACCCCCCCCCCCCCCCCCAATAATAAGACCTCGGTGACGCCTACGGTATGCAGTGGCTAACAAGCCTCCCGTTTTTAGGCTACTGGGCATAAATGGGTTAAAAGAAGAAGAAAATATAATGTGTGCACTACATAACTTTATCCTTTAAAATATTCGATGTGTTTTTTACAACTGAAAAGAATACATGCGTGTACTCATAAACGCGTATTCGAAGTAATACTTCTTGAATAAATATTTTGTGACACTTAAAGAATATTTTAAACTCGTTATATCGAGCGTAGACTGCACATAGTCCTGTTTCTTATTGTCTACAGCAGTTTCGAATTTCAATTTTGAGCTTGTGAACCTGAACCAGTGCCCCAAGTAAGAGGCTAGGCTTAGCAATAAGGAACTATCTTTTCATTAATAAGAATTGTCACGAAGAATACTTCTAAATTTACTTGATTCCCCTCCCTTTCTTTTGTGAGCTCTCTTCCAACGAAATCTTGTTCCTTTGTTCAATCATTATTAGATGTTCTTCTTTTTTTGTTTCGCTCTGGAGCTCATTTTCGAAGAGGTGGATAAAGAAGAGAGGGCATTGAAGTTGAAGAAAACATTCATGTGTTTCATGGCGAACTTTTTGGGAATTTTATTCTCAAACTAGCTGCGTGGCCCGGTTTTGCGCTGTCTACCTTGATGATACCTGAATTAATGATAAATACTGTTTCATACAAATACAAATACAAATGCGACGACCAGCAACAGGCTCTGGGCCCAACAGGGCTGGTTCTAGTCAAATTATAGACCTATCAATGGCCCTCTTAAAACTATCTACTCCCTTGCTCCTTACCGCCTCTTCCGGTAAACTATTTCAAGTTCCCACTACTCTGCTAAAATAGTAATTTTTCTGAATTTCCAGGTTCGCCTGAGATACGTACTATGTGTGAACTATGACAGCAAGATTCAGAAAATATCAATAGGAAAGTTCTCAAAAGTGAATAAATAACCACCAAAATGTCCTAACGGTTAATTTTAAGAGCGAACACGCAGCGAGGGGGAGGAACAACCGTTAATCCTCCAATAGAACCCTTGATTTCCACTATTACCAATCCTAGTATAGTTGTTTAAACATTCATGAGGATTGCCATGATTGCTCGAACCTCAATTTCTCAGAGGGGGGGGGGGGTAATCTTCCGAACGAAACCGAATGATAAAATATGAACACAGGTATACCAATGAGAAGAGCCATTAAATCACAATTATGAAAACTTTTTTTAAATGTAATATTTGGTTTGATTTTTTTTTTTTTAATGCTACCTTCAAATTTCGTCCAACAAAATCTGCCGAATAAGAAAGTTTTTGGAAGGGTCGCATAGATCTCCCGTAACCTCTCATCGAGCCCCCCCCCCTCACGTCTTTACTGAAGGTAGATCTCGGCTGAGGCTATTAATAAAAATAACACACTATAATGCTGACTCCACTCGAAGTTACCAATAGTTTGATTGTTTACTGGTAGACGAAGACAAAAACTTCAGCAATTTCACGGAATTCTAGTGTTCCGTTTTTTCCTTATTAAAATGAGCTAATCCGAAGTAATGTAAAAAGTCGTCAAAAGTTTAGAAAAAAGAAAAAAATTGAGTTCGACTGCTTGACCACAATTTCTTTTTCTTCAACACTTTTCCTCGAAAAGTCGAACTTTTTTTCGCCAATATCCATTTACAATTATTGTAAGAGGAAATCCATCTAAGCGGACAGCATGTGTATAAAAATTTGAGATAAAATTTGTAATTAACCCAATAAAGTTCATAAAAAATAAAATAAATAATCGTTTTTCAAGCAACCCATTTAAGGGCGTTTACTCACTGCTTTATACCCGAGCTCTGCCTTGAAAAATAAACGAGTTGTACCGTACCAAGTGCGGTCGCTCGCTGGTGTTCTAATTTTACATTAGCTACCTCTTCTTTCGGTTCTTTTCGGCTCTCTTTGCTTTATAAGAGGATTTTGCCTCCAACTTTTCTAGTTTCCCATTCCATGCTGATGAACGCATAACAAGCACGAAACTTCAGTCCATGGATCGAAATAGACGAGTTGGCGGTGTATTCCATTTTCGTATTTTCGAAACTTTTTGTTTTAAATCTAAGAGCTAGCAACGTTTTCGAGTGACAATTTTAAGACGTCTGGCTCTTTAATATATCTTTCCCTATGCTCTTCTAAGCAGCATGCGATGTGTCTGACGGCCGAGAGTGGTAGCGTTTTTTGCTGCTCATCACATTTTTGTTGGCAGAAATAGTGATTTTTTAACCATTTTGGGGCAATTAGAAACTTATACCTGTCGTGAGCATGTTATGTAAATATATCAATGGAAAGCTCTATTTCTTGCTTTTACAATGGTTTTCGAATTTTTATTCTGCTATAATTAGAAAAGCAGTTTCATGAAAAAACTTTTTTTCTCACATTTTAAGTTTTTTAACAACTTTGTATTTCGAACAATTTTTGAAGCAGAAATCGAAAACTTGGCACTGTTACTAAAGAGCAATACAAGTACGAAAAAAATAAACAAAACTACAATATTACGACGACCAACTGTAAAATTTTGTTTTCATTTACACAACATTAAAAGGTAATGTTCTTTTTATGTTAAATTTCACACATTGATAATATTTCGATAATTGGGAATCTGCTGTGGTTGCCAAATTTTTGGCAATAATTACTTTATTTTGTTGCTCTTTAGTTTATGTTTGCGAAGGAAGTATTTCCCTCGCTCATAAATTGGACACAAAGATTTAACGCCAATAGTGAAAGATAACCAGACTTCCAATCACCGAAATCTTCCGTTTTTTGTTTTTAATTTCACACATACGTTTAATACTTGAAAGTAAAATAATGGGCCAACTGAAAAAAAGCTGCGAAATAATGTGAGAATTCTTATTAAAAAACTCGCCAAATCAACTTCAAAAGCTCCATTAGCATGTAACATAATAAGTATAATAAATATATCGAGCCATTATTATCATTGAAATTTAAATTAAAATGCAAAATAAGAGAAAAGAAGCAACCATGAAGACGATGCAAGCTTAAAATTTTAATCTTCGCTTAGGTGGTAAGAAAATACATCGCCAAGTTAAAAAACGTACCTATAACTGAAACGTACATACTACCAAAGATCTCGGTTATTGAAATATTCTCAAAAGCTTTACGGAAAACTTCCATTAAAATGTAAAAAAAATCGCCAAATAAATTAATTTGACCATTTAAACTCATCAAAAGTTTTGATGGAACTATCGTTCCAAAATCGAAATTTATCGCTCTGCGGTGCCAGTGTCGTTTCATAGTTAATTAATAATTAGAATCAATTAAAATGAAAAATAATTCGCTAACTAATTAAAATAAGCCGTTAAAATGCAGAATAAACCAACAAATCGAACGAGCTATTAAATAACGTTAAAATATACTAAAATAGAATTGAATGCCAAATTGTAAAATGGTCGCCAACAAATTAACTTTTAATTTTGTCTTTTATTATTTGATTTGTAGAAATGTTAGTTACCATAAAATTCGATAGATGTCGCTGGAAAAGGACCTCCGTTTTTATCCCAAGGATTTTGATCAAATGAAGCAGCCTGTATAAAACGCTATCTAGTGTAGCCTTGCCTGAACTAAGACCAATGATGACATCGGGCGATGATATTCGTGAATTAAATCGCTCGGTGCATGGCAGTTCACGCAACGGCTGCTGTGCATTTAGTCTGAGTCAGCGAATTGCTAAATGACTTGTATTATTAAATAGTACAACAAATATAGAGTCAGCTGTTTTCCGTTTAAGGGATGGATATTTTAGTTCCTTTAAGGGGAACTAATTCATTTCCTTATTCCCTAATTAGAATCAGCTGCAAAACTTAAAAACCAACAGGTCCTTGCACTAGCTTAGATTTTCAAAATTGTAAATAATCCCAGGCGAGTCATATTAACAATGTGGTGAGAATGAACAGCGTTTTCATACAACTATGCAAAATTCCTCCTTTTTACCTATTGTTAGGGGAACCGGAAAGTAACGTCGTGTTTTTTTTTTTTTTTTTTTTTTTTTTTTGTGTGTAAAAAATCAATTGTTCAAAGTTTTTCCCGGATAAATTTTTTAAAAAAATTGATTTTGGGAGAAAAATATCTTGAAATGGCATCTTGGATACAAACCAAATTGTCAAGTTTTGTGCAATTGAGAGTGTTTTAGCAATCTTAAGAAAGAGAAATCCGATTGTTTCAACCATACTACTCACCTGACATTTCACCATCTCATTTCCCTTTATTCCGATCTATAGATGAAAAAAAATCTTGAAAATTCGCCTTATATCCAAGATGCCATTTCAAGATATTTTCCTCCAAAAATCTTATTATCTTTCTAAATCGATTCGGTATTTGATGTTTACTTCCAAATGGCAAAAAAGGTCACTCTTTCCAAAAAGTTTGGCCACCCTGATGCACTAAGAAGGGAGAATCGTGCGATCACTCAATTGTAATCATGTGAACGGGGCAGGGACATCAGTAGTTAGTTTTCATTTAACTACCAGTATCATTTATGATGAGCGTTAAATATATTGTTAAAGGCGGTTTCAATGGTTGGGCGATGAAAACTTTCGAACGAAACTGAAATGAAAACTTTCGATCGAAACTTATTAAACATCATATATTAGGGCTTCACCTAGCGCAATTTTTTGGTACCAAAAAAAGTTTTGTCTAGAAATTACATCGCGGAAGTTTGCTCTCTCGTCATGTAATGAAAACTTGTGACGAACAGAAATTGTATTTTTTTATCGATATAAATTTATTTTATTTAAAACATAAGAATTAATCTTCATGGACGAACATAAGACACGTTATTTGCTTCAGTACATGTTTCTGCTGCGATGTTTTACGATCCACAGGACTTTATTTTAATTTGCGATTGGAATGTGTGACGCGCTGCTGACATGACTTTAAAGCAACAAAAAGGGTTCTACTATCACGAATTCGAATAAAATCTAAAAGTTTTGTCATGGATTGTATGTGCGACGAACTTTACAGCATGAACATAGAAACATTTTTGGTTTTGATTTGGAAGTGCTTGGGAAATTCATCTGCGACTTAAATTAGTACTTTTCTTGATATTCACCCATAAACACTTTTTATGGCGTATTGCGGGGATGTAATTGTCCCCAGATAGAGCAACTCAAATCTCTTATGAGAATCACTCGCAGTCGCGCCATCTACGAAAAAACCAAGTAACTATGGCGTCCCGTCTTAAAAAAAGTATTGGTACTGCAAATCTCAAATATCCTTATGCCTTAATTAGAAATCGCTGCAAAACTTAAAAACCAACCGGTGCTTGTACTAGCTTTGATTTTCAAAATTGTAAATAATTCCAGGCGAGTCATATTAACAATATGGTGAGAAAGAACAGTATTTTCGAACAACTATTCAAAATTCCTCCTTTTTACCTATTGTTAGGAAAGTAAAGTCGCTTTTTTTTTTTCAAACAAATGAATTGTTGAAAGTTTTAATTTTCGATCAACTATTTAATTATTCTCGTTATCAAGTTAGTAAATTTTAAATCCCATATAGATTTAAAAAAAATTGATTTGGGAAGGAAAATATCTTGAAATGGTATCTTGGATAAAAACCAAATTTTCAAGTTTTGGGGCAATTGAAAGTGTTATAGCAATCGTATGAAAGGGAAATCCAACTGTTTCAGCCATAATACTCACCTGACATTGCACGTTCTGATTTCTCTTTATTGCGATCGATAGATGAAAAAAATCTCGAAAATTCGGCTTGTATCCAAGATGCCATTTCAAGATATTTTCCTCCCAAAATCTTCTTTTCTTTCTAAATCTATCCTGTATTTCTGTACCTTAGAAACAGACTAACGTAAGTCCATTTTCGTAACTTTTCAGCAGAAAGCAAAAACGATTGCCGAATACATGCAAAAGATGGGACTCGTGCTCTATAAATGCTGTTAAATAATTGTGAAGGAATTTGTTTTATAGACTAACGTTCTCATGGGTGGATGCGGAATAAGATTCTACATACAATGAAGCAATAAAGTGAAAATAACCAATTTTGAACTTACGTCGTTCTGGTTCTGAGGTACAGATTTAATGTTTACTTCCAGATAATAAAAGGCTCTTGATAAGAAGTATGATTACATCGCTGAATAAAATAAAAATAATTTGACAATTGATTTGTTTAAAAAAAACGACGTCAGTTTCCTCTCCCGCTAATAAAATTTAACCCATTTCTAGGCTACAAGACTTGAAAACCCTGGGGTGAGCTTTAAAATAATGTAATTTTATTACTTACATAATTAAATAAATAAAACTGCGCACACAACAACAAATAACACTACAGCTTTACATATGTATGATTTAATACTACAAATTTAACTTGTGGAACGTTAACCTTAACTTTTAAATAGTTTAATTATATTTAAAACAAAAGTCATCAAATGTTGCTTTACTTTTGAATCATGTCTAAATTTGAGTCATTGTACTTAGTAATTTCAACCTAAATTCAAAAACCAAAATCAGTCACTTTAAAATAATAGGCAAATATATTTTCCAAACTCTCGGAAATTTTTCAAACGTGATCGTCTGGTGAATTCATAGAAGAACAAAAATTGAATAAAACATTTTACTTTGGACTTTCTGGTTTAATCTATTCAATGAGATTTGAAGTTTATCTGCACGAATCTCTTTCAGTAAAAGGAAAAGTTTTTATGCAGTTTTTTAAGCATGGAAAGTTTTGAAATCAAACAATTCAGAAGGTACTCCATCAGGAACCATTTCTTTCATATCCTGATATAGAATCCCAATTGTAAGAGGAGTCTCAGTGTTTTCCCAATTTTGCCAATCGATGAGCCTAAAATTGGGATTCTAGATATCATAGGGTCCTGGGTTCTTGTTTATCACCGCACCTTCTGAATTGTTTGATTTCCATAACTTCCATTCCCGTAGTCAAACAGTGGAACGATGCGTTAAATTGGTCACAGAAGCATCGTCTACGGTTTGTAGTGCATACAAGAGAGATGGATTCATTAGAGTTAGAAGAAAATCCAGAAAACTTATGCTGCAATTTACGGAACAGGACATATCCGCCGCAAATTTTATCGCTCTTTTCCCCGCATGGGACATTTCCGCCGCGACTCCTATCCCGCACATGCCTTGCAGAGGACAAATCCGCCGCGCCATTTTCAGGACTGCTTTAAAATTCTTTCTTGGCGACAAGTCATCTTTTGGCGACAAGCAGAACATTATTTGCAGGATTTCAGGATATTAGGAAAATTAAAAGGGTCACCTAAAAAATAATTGTACGTTGCTGCAAAAATAAATAAATAAATAAAATTAAACTTCGCCAATTTTACTTCGCCAAATATTTTACTTTACCAGCTCAATCGGCGGATTTGTCCTGCCGCAAGGAAATGGTGGGGAAAGACGCGGCGGAAATGTGTCATGGAGGGGAAGGTAGAGATAAACTTTGCGGCGGAGATGTCCTACGCTGCGGCGGAAATGTCCCCTGCTCGCAATTTACACAAAGGCTGAATACTGTCCATCATCAAACTGATCTTCAGGTCTACTTTTCTGTCAAACTATGTGTCTTGTTTGTTAGAGTTCTAATAATAGTTTGAGGGTTCAACAGTTTGATGATTCATTTAGTAACTTCTTTAGTTTAGTGTGAAACTTCTGTGGCTGTTGAAAATTGGTATCATAATTTCATTTTTTTATGTTAAAAAATTGTAATCTATTGTATACAAAAATTCATAATTTATTGCCAAATTCATAAATTAAACATAGGAGTCGAGTCATCTTGAAGAATGTCAGAAATGCTTTTACTAGTTAGTTTATGTGCTCAGAAGTTACAATTGATCTATGTTAATCCATTTATGCCCAGTCTCCTAAAAACGGGACGCTTGTTAGTTACTGCATACAAAAACCTGTAATGGGTGTATGATTTTACTAAAGCTGTTTTTCACAAGTTAAATAGTCCTTCTTCTTGAGAAAACCAGTTAAAGCCACTATTTGGACATCAGAGTTTAATTATTGACAGCTATTTTCAGACAAATCAGTCAAGCATCGATCCAGCATGGGTAGCCACAGAAAGTAAGTTTTTTGGCGACCTTTTTTTTTCATAAAATCAAACTATTTTAAAATGATTTGCTTAAAATTTATCACAGATGCGTTCTGTAATGTTACTTTGCAATAGTAAAGTCAAGTAAGGTCGTATTTTGCGTACATATCTGCCTAGTGTCCCATAAACAGGACGTTAAATAATTTAATAAATATGGCAACGGCGAACTATTTTAAGCCTAAAATGTATGTAAACCAAGGAGATTAAAGAGGAGGAGCTAAATCTCTGCTATCTCAAAGTGACAACGAATTCTCACCCGCCGCCAGAGGACGCTAGCTGAAACGCTCTCTATCTCCGACGGGAATCAATGTAAATGATACTGAATCTGTCATCTTTTTAAATGCTGCTATAGGGAAGAAAAATTTCTTTTTTCAACTGGATTTTGGTGTAAATCTTCGATTGACATTATGAATTAAATATGGATTTCATCCCACGAAAATAGGTGCCGTATTCTTTGAGAAATGGGTTTAATCGAATGCACTTACCAACTTGCCAAATCTGACAGAATCTGTCATTTTAAAAGACTGCTGTTGGCAAGAATATTTTTTTTAGTAAAAAACCGAAAAAGCGACGTTTAAAAACACAAATAGATGAAGTTAAAATTGGCAAACATGTTTCAAAAGCATAAAGCTTCCTTCTTCAGTGCCAAGCAAGAAATGGAAAGAAACAAAGTGCCGGGAGAGTTTAAATAGCAAAGGAGCAAAAGCTAGGCCAATCAGGTGTCAGCGTGTGCCGAGCCCTGATTTGGCGTTGCGTTGTCAGAAAATTTAAAAGCATGAAGTAAAATTGGCGAGATGTGTGGAACTGCAAAAGATTCGTTACAAATATTACTTAAATATGGTAAGTAATATAATTCTTCCCCATAGCAGCATTTAAAAAGATGACAGATTCAGTATCATTTACATTGATTCCCGTAGGAGATAGGGAGCGTTTCAGCCAGCGTCCTCTGGCGGCGGGTGAGAATTCGTTGCCACTTTCAAACTAGCGCATCCGTAGAATATTTCTCTCCTTCTTTCTACTCCGTGATGTAAACCATTCCAAGTAACAGTTTTAAGCAGATAAAAATTGAAAAAAATTGTTAAAAAACTTGGGCATAGATGGGTTAAAGCTAATATTCTTAAAGAAATAACTTCTAACACATTTTTCTCAGAGTGCGATGTATTGTAATGTTATGCAATTTTCACGAAATACTGGTTAATTTCAAGGCATCTGTGCAGCATTTTGATATATTTTCAAACTTAAATACCTGTGTTTGGTACGTAATTTGCATTAAGAGCCAACTTTTTAGTGCTAATACATCATATTTAAAAAATTTTCATTTTTAACCGACTTCAACAAAGGAGGAGGTTATACAATTCGTCGGAGAAATTTTTTTTTCGGTATGTTCCAAGATTACTCGAAGACGCCTGGACCGATTTCAAAAATTCTTTTTTTGTTAGAAAGGTCTTTCTTTCCGATTGGTCCCATCCTCTCGTGGTCCGGGTTCGATAACGGGAACCTGCAGAAATCTTTCGAAAAAGACATTGGGATCACAGTAATCGTAATAATGACCATTTTGAACGCCAGGCTTCTCTGGATTGCATAATGAAACTCCTTTCTATGGTCTTTTTGAAAATTTTAAACCGAGTATCTTTCTATGTCCTGCTTTTTTCTCCTGAACTCCAACGAACTGAAAGTCGTACCAGGTACTGATTGATTCGTAATATTTCAGGTTTTGTTAGTCTTAATTTACATAAGGTTTGATAAAGGAATTCTGAAGAAAATGAGAAAAATCTCCAAATTTTTGCTCAAATTTAAAGCGATTTGTCCTAAATGATTAAATATGAAATCCATTGTTACAGAACGTGATTAATATGAAACAGTTATTATAATGATCATGAAAATTGTGAATGAAGGCTTAACTGAATCAAACATAAAACTCATTAGCGGGCCACCTATGTAATACGTCGTGAAATTTTATGAACTGCGAGAATCTAGTGTTGTTTTGAAACATAAATTAGTTGAAAAGCTGTTAATATTTAGCCTTTAATTAAACTAGTACACAAATAAATACCAGAGAATAACAAGGATTATTTTTTAGTGTCAATCGTTTAAAATTTTAGACGCGTTGATACTTTCTTTTTTTTTCTTACATAGTTTATTTTATGAAGCATTTACTTAAGAAAATTAGGTGAAGTTTTGCAATGGAAATATTACCTTATTTCATATGTACATTTACACTAAAAAGATTAAAATAAAAATATTTTTGAAAAAAAAATTGAACCGACTTCGGAACTTCACTCAGAAAATGCTCTAAAAAGTAAAAAATAATTTTATTCTTTGAACTCCATCGATACTACATTTAAACATAAGTTTTGAAGTCGGCGCAAAAACTATAGATAAAATGATGTTTACTATATTTTGCCAACATTTTCAGAGAAATCATTGAAAATTGAGAGCTGAATATTTGTATATGTATTTTTCAATGAATGCGAATGCGAATAAAGAACCTGGATTCATTTAAATTTATATTTATAGTTTCGAATGATTCTATTTGGCTTTTTTTGCGCCGACTTCAAAACTTATGTTTAAATGTAGTATCGATGGAGTTCAAAGAATAAAATTATTTTTTACTTTTTAGAGCATTTTCTGAGTGAAGTTCCGAAGTCGGTTCAATTTTTTTTTCAAAAAAATTTTTTGTGGAAATCTTTACACTTTTATCAGTTGTGATACAATAATAGTCAATTTCAAAGCTCGAGTGGACGTTCAAAATAATTTTTATTATAAAAATAATTTTATATGGCAAAATGCATATACAAGAGGCAACTTTTCCACACTATAACTATAGCTCAGCTTGAATCAATTTTTGATGAAATTATTGCAATTTTTGTCAGTTTTGACGCGATAATGGTCATTTTCAAAGCGAAAGCGAACCTTCAAGATATTTTTTGTTTTAAAATGCTTTTGCATGGCAAAATATCTGTACAAAACACGACTTTTTCGCACTATTACTTAGCTTCTATCAAAGTTTGATTTTTGCCACTCCACCCTATTATCTACCTTCAGCAACTTTGGAGATGATGTGCTTTCATAAATAAAAACATTCTGGAGCAAAGGCAACAGAATTTCTTCAATCACTTGCAAGCACATGAAATACACCTTCAACTCGGGTTTTCGAAACAACTATTGCAGTTCCGTGCTTATTTTGCACTTTTTAGCCAAGAATAGGAATTAACCGAGCTTCAGGCAGAAATCACCTAAAAAGAAAAGAGAGCTAATAATTCTAGTCAATTAAGTGTTTGCTTAAACAAATTTATGAGTGCCAATAATAGTGCCTAGTGTAAACATAAACTTTTTTTTTTCATCAAAGTTTACGTAATCGTTTTGCGCTCATTGCCCCTAAAAAGAAAACTCAATCCATCCTCGTTATCCAATCTAACACTAAATAACACTCATTATTAATTTATTTCTTCAACTGATTTACAAATACAAACAACGGTTGATCAATCATAATTACACTTTTATAGAAGTTTCTTTCTATCTTACACTGCTCGACATTGAAAATGCAACACCAAGAAGGAGTGGTCAGAAATTGATGAAATTTGGTAAGAAGACAGAGACAGTATGGAACAATAAGTGATATTTATTTCAAAATAAATAAGCATAATTTAGAGCGAGGACGGCGTCGGCTCAGTAAGAAGTAGGACCACCGCGGACAGCGATGCACGAAGAAACACGTCTAGGCATGGAGTCAATAAGCCTGTGGATGGTGTCCTGAGGGATGGCACTCCATTCCCTTTCAACCATTTGCCACAGTTCGTCCTCTGAACGAGGCAGTGACAGGTTCTGCAAACGGTGTCCAATCACGTCCCACACATGTTCGATTGGTGACAAGTCAGGAGAGTATGGTGGCCAGGAAAGCATCTGTACACCTCGTAGAGCATGTTGGCTGATTCGAGCACTGTGAGGCCGGGCGTTATCCTGTTGAAAAATTGCATTTGGCAGACCCTGAAGGTAGAGGATTGCCACCGGCCGCAGTACATTATCTACATATCGTTGGGCCGTCATAGTGCCCCGAATACGAACTAGAGGTGGTACGGAATTGTATGCAATAGCGCCCCAAACCATTATGCCACGTTGTCGCGCTGTGGGGCGTTCCACAGTTACTGCCGGATTGCATTTAAGCATACCGTACTCGATTTTGGACATGCGAAAAGTTACGCGCCATCATTGGTCGATTGCGTGTCAATCAATCGCCTAACGCCGCCCATAGGTTCGGAAAGTACGGGAAGTGAAAGAAAAATATCAGAACAGAATGTAAACGTCGTGCTAGGAAAGGGGGGGGGGGAGAGAATAGGTATTAACTGTCTTGACATCATAAAATAAATAAACATTTAGAATTGTTAGAATCAAGCTAAAAAGTGTTCTATTCCCAAAACAAACATAAATAACTTCTATGCAAATTCATCCCAACACACGGAGTAGTGCCATCTATATGTAAACACGGAAAGCAATTTATGGAAATGCAATTTTCTTTTAAAACTTAAAACCAGTGATCCAAATGTATTGGATTACTACTGTTCATGAATAATAGGAAAAATGAATATTCGCGCCCTTCTAAAACAGTTCTGAAAGTGCTGCAAAAATACTATACTTTATATTTTTACACATTTTTGATATTTTTTACAAATAAGATAGTATCTTAGAAATTTATTTTTGAGTAAAAGGGGGAAAATATTAAATTTTTACTACACTGTTTGAGGTTTAGGGATAGATATTCTTTTATTATTACTCTTAATGCGATATGTGTACAATGTACATGTATTAGCATCTGTTTTATCAGTTCAAGAATTATTAATCATTAGACAGTTAAAAACGTTCATATACATTTTCTTCAAACAGGAATTTCTATTAAACGTTTGTAGTGATTATCCGACTAATTATTAATGAAGAAAATATCCTGATTATTGGCCCTGATGAAGTATCTCGTGGGGACAAGGTACATAAATTTTAAATGAAGAAATTAAATGATTTAGTCCCCTTAAAAACCACATTTTTTGGATATCGTTTAGCATGTCGTCTAATTGAAAAAAAAAAATTATTGTCGAGTACTTAGTGCTACCTTAAAGTATGAAAATTTCCCCCCTGTCTTAATTTTCAGTTACATCAAACATTTATGGAGCAAAAAGAATGCAAGACAAGCAGAAGAACAAATTATGTGTTTATATACCCCAAAGTTGTTTACAGATAGCACTAACGATTTACCAGAATTTTTTTAGGAAACGAAACGAAATGGAATATTTATATCTATTAAATTCACAAGCTCGAAAGTAACATTAAATTCAACGGACTTACAGAAATCGACAGTAATAATTTCCAAATTTTTATTACCTTGTTAAAAGCTTTACTGATGTATAACAGCCCCTCCCTTTGCAAAATAATATATTTTATTAATTGATTCAATTATATTTTCCAATATTTTAGCACCAATAACAAAAAGAAAGTATAACGTATACACAAAAAGATTTAATGCACATTAAAGTAGTCTAAATGCTAATAGTATAAAAATGCTTTTACCATTTTCTACCACGAAATTATGTAATTTTTAAGTAAATATTCGTCTTTTATTTTTATGGAGACCTGTGCGAATTCATATAGGCTGTATCTCAGAATAGTATTGCCTTTGTTTTGGCGTCGAAAGGGGATCTATCGATAAGTTGATTCGACCAATGATAGCGAGAATCTTTTCGCATGTCCAAAATCGAGTACGGTATGCTTAAATGCTGCCGGATTCGATCTTTCTCCACGTCGACGCCACACACGTATGCGATGACTATCGCTGGACAAACAGAAGCGGGATTCATCTCCGAACACTACGGTTTGCCATTCTGCCATCCACGTCGCTCTGGTACGGCACCATTCCAAACGTTGGAGTCTGTGCTGTGAGGTCAATGGCAGTCTTCTTAGCGGGCGCCGTGATTGCAGGCCACGTGCAACCAGTCGACGGGAAATGGTTCTGGTCGACACAGGAACATCCAGGGTACCTTGCACTTGCTGCAGAATCGACGTACAAGTGACTTGCGGGTCCGCCACAGCTTGTCGGTGAATCCGTCGATCCAAGCGGTCTGACGTCACTCTGGCTGCACCTGCACCCCTCAATGTGGCTACATTTCCTCTTTCCAACCATCTCCGACACAGCCGATGCACAGTGCTTGCATCCATGTGGGTATCAGCTGCAATTTGACGTATGGACCAATCTCCCCTTCTCAGTCCGATCACCATACCCCTTGTAAAGTCGTCTATATGCTGGAAGTGTCTTCGTTGAGGACGGCGTGGCGTTTCCTCCTATCACACGTATCCTTCGAGACAAAAACCAAATTTCTCCGACAATTAGTCTGGCAGAAAAACCAACATGAACATAGCCCACTTTTCAACTTCGTTCTCTTATATCTTACTTCACGTGCGTCGGAGAGCTGCGCATTTCATATCATTTGCATAACTCAGTGACAGACGTCTACGGTAAAATTTGCATTAATTTCTGACCACTCCTTCTTGGTGTTGGATTTTCAATGTCGAGCAGTGTATAATACGAGTTGCATTATTTTGTATCTACCAGTTTAATGAAGTACTTGTTTGCGTATTAATAAAAACCAAAGACACTTTCTGATTAGAGTATCGTGTTTATATTGCATCGCATCCCGAAACTATCTTTTGATTTGTCAAAGGGCTTGTAACCAGTGATAGGTAATCTGAGTTTAGTGAACTCTGAACTATTTCATTTGTACTGTCACTGATCTGTTTATAAAAGTCCAAAAGCTAGAAACAACAATTTTAAGACTTTTGGCTCTTTAACATATCTTTTCCTGTGCTCTTCTAATCAGTATGCCGGGTGTCTGACCGCCGAGTGTTGCGTTTTTTACTGCATATACATCACGTTTTTTTTACTGCATATCACACTTGTACTGGAGGGACAATGATTTTTAAGTAATTTTCGGCCAATTTCACGACAAATCAATCACGAAAAAAAGGTTTTTGACCTCATCGATTTTAACAAAAATTGGTGTGAAGGACGCATATGACTATGATAAAAATATGACAAAGAAAAGTAATTCTGCCAAGTTTTAGATTTCTACTTCAAAAACTGTACAAAATACAGAGCTGTTAAAAAACGAGAAAAAAAAGTTTTACATGCTCCTTCTTTTCTAATTACAGTAGATTAAAATTTCAAAAGCCATGGTGAAGGCAAAAAAGAGAGCTTTCCATTGATATATTACATGCCATACTTACGACAGGTTTAAGTTTCTCCAAAAAGGTTTCAAAATCACTAATTTGCCAGCAAAAATGTGATGCGCAGTTCAAAACGCAACCTTTCTCAGCCGCCAGACAGCCAGCATGCTGCTTAGAAGAGCATAGTTGTTTTTTCGACGTTGCCAGGTCTTTCACAACAAAGCTACAATAAATTCCAGAACGACGGTTTTCTATCACTTAAGAGTTCGTTGAAAAATGCTCGTGATACAAAGTCCAAGTTTACTCAACCAATAACTGTACAAAATAATTGAAATTTCATATCTATTCCAATATCTCTTTCAAACGCACATGCAACTGGGTCGCTAGAGAAGTTCAAAAACCTCATCTGATTCAACTAGGTAGTTTTCAAGGCGTAGGAGAAAACGCATTCCGCACAAGATTTCCTCAAAACAATTATCTCAACAATTTCGACTCACTTTCACCTTCATCTAAAACAGCCGCAATCATCCGCCACCTAATTGGCTTTCCTCGCTTGATCACAGCGCTACAAATAGCAGCTGAAAGAAAGGTCGTTGCGTGTTAAATGACGTAACTACATTCTTTTCACTTCACTTTAAATTTCTTTTGTAATCTGACAGAATAACTTGCGTGCTTCTCTGTCAGTCTAAAATAGCACCTGCTGTATTTAAGACTTCTGATTCTTTGTTAAAAGGAAAAGTTGTTTGGATACATACCATACCTTTTGTTAGTAGTTTTCACTGAATCTAATTATAACATAGTTGATTCAGATAACGAATTCTCTTTGAGATGATATCAGGGAAAACATGGTTTATCTGAAAGAAAAATTTGATAGAGACAAATATGTTGCGACATAATAAATGAGTTCATACAGAGTGGATCCAGTTTTTTTTTTTTTTTTTGAAATAAACTTAATCTTCCAATTTCAATAGGTTCTGATTGTTATTATTAGAAATAGCTGTTCTACTTTGTCATAAATGTAGCATTCCAACAAGAACTTTCCCAAATAGTTTCAGATAAAAATGTTCTTGAAAGTTTATTCAGGAAATAATATTAATAAAAAAATAGTCATTTGGCGCAATGCTTGGACCACAATTTTACCGAATAATTTCGAAACGCAATCCCGTTTTATGTCAAACTTTTCGCATACAGTACAGCTTCATTTTTGTATAACAGTTTTAATAGAATAGCAAAGCAAGAAGCTTTCCAGTGCTCTTATTTGGGCGAGCTTCTCAAGAGTAGATGCTGTTTTCTTGACTGCAATTAGACTGGAATGTCACTTCATAATCAGCTGAGTTACTTGATTAAGCAGAACTTTTCTCTATATAAAGTTATAGTTTGAGATTAAGCAGGCAGTTAATGGGTAAACTAAACTCTTCAATAAAATAACGAAAATCTTGGACATACCACAAAATTAACTTTCTGGCTAATTCTTTATTTTGAAAGAAAAAAAAGTTTCGCTGTTTGTTTTTAATTTAGTTCTTAAAAGCATAGTTCCCAAAACGTTTGGTTCATTTATAACGATGGAACTATTGCGTTATCCACTGCCCAGGAGCAACGTACAAATTTTTGGGAGGAGGAATTCTCAGTTATCCAAGTAGCACACTTCATTTTTTAAAGGTTGTAAAATGGTTATTAACGTTGTGACGGATTAAAAACGTTTAAACGTTTTTTGTGTTACCTGGGTAGCGAATGAAGCTCCGAACTTTACCACATGAGCAAATACTAGAAGGATGCACAAGTACCTAGATTTAATGAGAGGAGACCTTTTCGCAATTTAAAAGGAAAAATAACTATGTACATATGAAACAAAAGCGAATTAATTAAATTATATTCATGCATTAATATTTAGCAAAACTCTTTTTTACACCAAGTGTCCCACACTCAAGGGCGGATCCTGCTCCTGGCTAAGGAAGGGGCCATTTTCGGAAAGGGGGGGGGGGTCAAAGTGCAATTTTTGTGCGAAAATGGGAAGGGGCAATTTTTCGGAATATAAGTCCCAAAAAGGCAATTTTTTGCTATATTTGGTAGGTTAAGGGAGGGTGTCATGACCCCCCCCCCCTCTGAATCCGCGTCTGCCCACACTACAAATTAAAAAAAAAATGTATTTGAACTAGAGTGGATGAAAAGAATTTTTTTTTTTTTCGAAGATTGAAAATTTGAACAAGATATGTATAGGAAGAGTGAATTAATAACAGGAATTGAAAAAAAAAAAAAAAGAAAGAAAAAATAAAAGCAGAAAAAAAGGAATTCCACGATTACATAACTTCAACTATGCTGAACCGTCTGATGAAAACTATCCGAATAAGGAACTTTTCGGGAGGGCGCAGTGACCTCCCACTGGACCGTCCCTGCGTCCAGGCGTCTTCCAACAAAATGCTGATGCCATTTTTCGTATAGCAGTGTATGACACTGCTGATCTTAGGGGGATGTGGTTGAAATGCACACATTAATTATACAGACTTTTTCTTTTTTAGAAATATGTGTGCAAAATAGGGTAGACCGGGGCACGTTTACGCGGAATTTTTTCAATGATTTTTCTAATTTTACGTTTCAATTTAGGAAATTTTAGACGTTATAATGTTATGAAGCAGTTAATAAAGCTGAAGTTTGTGCATTCAACTTTTGCCCTGTTTGAGTATTTAAGCGTTAAAAAAAGCAATATTTAGATCAATGGCTGCTTAAACGTGCCCCTAACCCAGGGCACGTTTACGCAGCCTCACTTATTGATCCAGTCTCACTTACAGAGCGGCATTTTCCATTATTTTGGCATCTAACTTAGTTGTGTTAGTTCTCTGCTCATAATGTCTCACCATCTGTAAAATAAAGAACATTTATAATGGGCAGAATAGTCTATAAAATTAAAACCGAGTACATGAAGACATAACTATGATTGCAAGCTACAAGAAACGAATCTCTTGCTCAATTAAACCTTAAATGATGATTTGTAAAACTTATTGCTATTTTATTTTGATTTTCTTATTTACTTTGAAACTGCATTTGAAAAATGAAATTATCATTATTGAATAATTGAAGTATAAATTAAGTGTTGTTTCTGCAGTATTTATTGTTATTGTAGTTATTGCAAATATAATTTCTTAACAATACACTTTTTCCTTCAAATTTTTAATACCACTAAAAAAAAAATCTTCAAATTTGTAAGTACCAAACTCAACATTTAACATTTATTACAAGTGTCGTAAGATAGAAATGTCAAAAATACTCCTTCGAATGAGCGTATCTGAGTTAACTCATTTATAAAGGTTTTTTTTTCTTTATTGAAAAGATGATTTGTTTTTTACATTTTACATGTTGACACATGTTGTTTACATTTTACATGTTGATTTAACATCCATTGTAACAAAAATCAACAGAAAAAAGAACATGAAATCAAATTTTATTGACTTTGTAGATTTAACGAGAAATAGGTTTGGTAAAACCCTCCCCGAAACGAAGGTCTAATTACGGCCCTGGAATATTTGCATGATGTATGTATTTAGTAGATTTCAAAAATTATCTTGCAATTTGTCCTTGTTTAAATAATTAAATTTATTTTTTAAAAATAAGGACTTCACGTGCATTCCTTGCACCCCCAACTGACACACATGGATAAAAAAAAAAGGAGATAAGTGTTTTCGTGATGGATTTTGTAGTTTGTCTTTTGTTTACAATGCGTTTTTTTTTTTTTTTTTTTCAATGTGCATAACTCTTTAATTTTTTTTTAAGTAATGGAATACAGTCAAACCTGTCTATCTAGAATTTTGCGGGACAGAAGAAAAATTCGAGATACGGAGGTTTCGAGATACAGAGGTTGTGATAAAATTTACAAAAATAAGCAATTGGAACAAAGTCAAATACTTACTACAGTCAAACCCCGCTATAACGAATCCTCAACGGACCGACTTGAGTGATCGTTATAACCGGGGGTTCGCTATATCCGAATTTCCAAAAAATAATTGGAATTCGGTAATATTCTATAATGATGAACACCATAATTGCATATGTCTTCATTTTGTCAATGTTTTCAGTCACAAAAAAACTGTCCACAGTTTCTCTTTCTACTTTTTGCAATTTCTTACAACCGTTCATGTTTTTTCATTAGCAGAAACGCTGGTGACAATAGATTTTGAGAGGGAAAATTTCTTGCAAAGTGAGGATTGGGTTTCGCTCCTTTTTTAGGATCGTCATAGCCGATTTTTCATGCTTTGTGGATCGTTATAAGCGTACAAAGTTACATTACTGACACCGAGTTTTAGATTGGACCAATGAAAAGGTTCGCTATAATCGGGGGTTCGCTATATCCCGGGTTCGCTATAGAAGGGTTCGACTGTATATTGTTTTGCATTGATATTGTTGAATATTTTACTGTACGACATATTGTGAGTCCACGTTTTGCTGATTGTGATGACATGATATCAAGCAAAGTTAATGCATACCTTTAAGTACGAACATAGTCTTTGAATGATTGTGCAGAAGATGATTTTTGTCTCCAAGTTATAAAATTGATAAAGGTGGCTGGAGATGAATCAAAAATGAGAGTCGTCTAAATTCGAGATATAGAGGTTTACGGGAAAAATCATTCAAGATAAGCATGAGAGAAAACGTTAAATTCATGCTGTAAAAGCAGGGAAATTGAAAAGTTTCGACACACAGAGGTTTTCTAGATGAGCAGGTTCGAGATAGTTCGACTGGAACTATTTCATGAAAAAAAAAAAAAAAAAAGAAAAATCAAAAGCCAGAATATCCACTTGTCGGCGCCCATCATGTTAGATAGTACAATGGACTTGCTGGTAAAATTGTGAGATATTTCCCAGTAAAAAGCTCGATCAAGTGTTTCAAAGCTACTAGGGCCATCTGTCGACGTTAGAGGGAAGTATTTCTCAGCAATCCTGATAAGTAAGGAGAACAGGGCCACCGAGTGGCCATGATACCTGAGTATGATATCTGCATAAGTATATGCGTAAAATAACGTAAAAAAGAAAGCGGCCTTGGGTCTCTTTAGTTTTAAAGAAAAAAAAAACATTGTGACTCATTTGGAAATGTTTTCTTGTAGTAAAATGCGCGTCCAGTAAGTAGGGCAGATCTGCTAAAACTTAAAGGATACAATAATAATGTATATATGGGTGTGTAGAGAAAGAAAAAGACTCACAACACTTAATTTTGTCTGAAATTTTATAACTTTTAGATTTTTATTACAATTAACTCAAAAAACGATAAATCGTTACTGAGGGGATTATAGAATTTATATATTGATAATATTGGAAAAAGTAAATACTGTAAGGTATTTTTGGAAGCTGCTCAATGGGAGGTCAAAAGAGGTCACTGTGACCTCCCGAAAAAAAATATTGTTCCGAAAATTTTTCTGAAGATTCAGCAACTTTGAAAACAATCTTGCAAAAGTGAAATTTTCTATTTTTTTATTGTTTACATGTGGGTTTGATTGCATTTATCATTCAGAAAAATTAGGAAATTCCTTTGGCAAATTAAGAACATCTTCTTGAGCAGTATAAGATACTCATGGGCACTCGAGCTTAAATTTATACAAAATATGATCAAGCACACATGTAAAAAATATGTCACTAAAAATCTCAGTGTTGCAATACTGTATCCAAATTTGCCAAATTGTCAGCAAAATTTTTCGAACATGAAACTCTTCGGGAGGTCACTGTGACTTCCCACTAGAATACTTCTGAAGATTCTTCACAGAATTTACTTTTTCCAATATTTCAAAGCTAGTAAAATGTGCATTCAATAGTTCCCTCAGCAATGATTTATCATTTTTTGAGTTAATTGCGATTAAAAGAACTAAAAATTCGAAAAATTTGGGCGAAATTAAGTGTTTTTAGTCTTTTTCTCTTTTTCTATGCATTTTTATATACATCATTACTATATACTTAAAGTTTCAGCAGATCTGACCTTCTTGAAGGACACATTTTACTATGAGAAAAAAGCATTAAAACGAGCTTCAAAAAAAAAAAAGAAAAACAATCTTAAAGACTAGAAGAGACCCCATAGCTCTTTCTTTTTTACGTTATTCTGCACGCATCTGTAGGTTCCACAATCCATAAAAGTTTTTTTCTTTTTTTCTAGTGTTACTGTTTTGAGTTAAATGCGATCAAAAAGCCACAAATTTTGAAAATTTGAAAGATATCAAACTCTTTTTCTCTTCAAAGCAATGAAATATAAAACAATTTTTGTGCCACATATTCTCTTCATAGTATAAATTTCAGTATGTGTTAAAAATTTTTCGGGGAATTGCTTTTTAGGGGAAATAACGCAGTTTAAAGTCGAGAGAAAATTTATTGAAAACCATACTTTGCGGCCGCTTGAATAAAGAAGGCAACAACCCCCCTATTAGTGCCCCCAACCCAAATAACTGTGGAATCCTCATAACCAGACATTGTACAATCAATAAATGTATACATAACCTTGAGATAGTGTTTCTGTAAAAAAAAACTACAGCGCACTGAAATGCGTCTCTCAGTCGTTTTACCAAACAAGCGCTGCAAAACCTCAAAATTAGAGAATTTTTACCGAGCGAACAAAAATTTTTTTGGAGGCCAAAAACTTCAGAATATTCACCTCTCATGATCTACTTTCACATTAATAAAAAAAACGAGGAAAAAAAATCTCACTGCCAAAATGTCCCTTTTTTGTCCGATTTTCAAAATAATGGTTCGTAAAACCGCAACAATATTACTATTTCTAATCATAGTGCGTTAATGCATGTACATCAATTCAAGATCGTTTGAAAACTCCCTCCCCGTAGACCCACCAGAAGGAGAGAATTCTGTTTTCGCTTGTCGATGTATTGTTTATTGTGGCACATACGGTGACAAATAAAATTTAAGAACACAGACAAGAGATAAAATAAAATACAATAGTGTAATGTGATGCCATCTACTCGTCAACTTATTAATGTCTCGCATACCATATTTTTACTTAGTCATAATTTATAAATTGATGCTCCGAAAATTGAACAATTTAAACTCAAAATCTGAGCGCAAAACGCTACTAAAGCATTTTTTTGAACTTGTTTGAAGAAATAGCTCCTTTATTTGACCGTGAGACATCATTTAATGAGCTTTAGGCACTATAAAAACCTACCAAACTTCAAAGCTAAAAAAAAAGAAATAATAATAATTGCTCTAAAGTAAGAGAATGCATGAAAATATCATTTTATCACTTTTCAAAATGTAATGAGCCTACAAAAGAAGTAAAAAATAAAATTTCTGAATTACAATTTATTATCATCATTTAGTCTGCCAGTATATTTTTAGAACTTTTAAATGATTCTATATATATGTATCCCAACCGTGAGTTTGATATGGTGGTCCGATGTCTGCAAGTACACCAAACCCCTGATTTCTACGTACATTTATACAGCTACACTGTAATTCAATTCATAGTTATGACAATGAATATTACTATACTTACGTGCTTACAGACGGATTTGACCATCATTACTTTTGCACAAATGAAAAGAAACATTTCTAATAATATTATATGTTTTTGCAAACGGGGTTTATCACAGGTTTTGTGCTACGTGAATGGAAAGAAATTTCACGTTACAGACGGTTTTGACCACCATTCCTTGTACACAAATGAAAAGAAACATTTCTAATAATATTATATGTTTTTGCAAACGGGGCTTAGACCATCACAGGTTTTGTGCCTCATGAATGGAAAGAAATTTTCCTCTTGAAAATGAGCCGTTGGGAGCAAAATTATGAAATGCTTTCAACAAGATTTTGATATTTAATATTTTTTTAACTATTAAAATTCTTTAAAAAATAACTATGTGGATTTAATCAATAAAATAATTCAACTAAAAAATTCTTAAACTGCAAAGTCAAAAATTAATCTTATGTTTCTGTCACGATAGGGCGTTTTAAGATAGGGGCGTTTTAGATAGAGCATTTCAAGGGGGTGCATTTTTACACCCATTGGCTTTTGAAAACCAAATAAAATTAATTGAACAAGTACAAATTTTAAACACTTTAAAAAAATTACCAAATATTTCACTATATTGTTATGCCTATGCAAAAGGGAGCACTTTGACCCCCTGGCTTTGAAAACAAAATCAAAATAATTTTTTTAAGTAATACATAAATTTAAAACTACTTTAATATTATTTTTTAAAAAGTTTATAGTGACTAAGTAGAATTATATTCATTTTTAGCAAAGGAAAGTTTAAAAAAATATTGTGATGAATTTGAGAAATTGAACGATTTTTACAAATATGAAACTATATCTCAGAATTCGATATAAAATCTTTACTAATAATATAAAGCTGTAGAGTTTGTTTGTTTGTTTGTTTGTTTGAACGCGCTAATCTCAGGAACTACTGGTTCGATTTGAAAAATTCTTTTTGTGTTGAATAGTCCCTTTATCCAGAAAGACTTTAGGCTATAGTTTGAAAAGATTCGATAAGCGATTCGTTTTTTATTCGAATTCAAGGCAATTTTCACATAAATCGCCGAATACTGGTGTTAAAAATTACTTGCACATATTAATGTTACATATCGTTGGAAGCAGAAAAAGTTTGTCCGTCCTATGCAGTTTGTTTCGATTCTCTAACTTAAACACAGCACGAGTTATTCAATTTTTAAACTTGCCTTTTGCAAGGCTTCACCCGATTTCTTGCAATACTTGGTTCATTAAAACCATCAGTAAAAAATAAACTAATTATTCCAAAGTTTTGATTTTTACGCCATTGGATAGAGCGATATTTTTAACCCAGGAATTGATTCGACTTACAGTCGAAGAACCAAGCTTTTATCTCCACTAGAAAAAAAGTTACAAGCGTTTGAACTTTGAGTTCGAAAACCTCTTTCCTGATCAAACTATTAACGTTTTATTGCGTTGCTATGGCGACATTTTTTAAATTCATTGTTGGTGTCCTTTTCTTCATTTCGTTTCTTAAAAGCATTTCATTTTACGGCGTTTCAACAAGGCAAATAATGCGATCGTCCGTGTTTGTTTCACTTGAATTCCTGCCTACTAAAAAAAATATAAGTCATTAGACTTATATTTTTTTTCTGGTACCATTTTGAAAATGTGTTTCAAATTAAATTGTAATTCATGTTTTTAGCAGGGATTTTTTTTTTGGCTGCGATCTATTATTATTATGGAGAGTGTTAAATATGTACTACTTGACATTGTTTTTATTCCTGATGAAGCATGTGCAAATAATGCGATTGACTTTTTGATGCGGGAAAGCTTTTTAGCGAGCCGCTTTATCTGGAAGTAGTTTTTTGAAACTGGTTTCGCTAAAACTTTCCTCCCTCCTCTAAATGCGAGGCGCCTTGGCGGCGAGTAATTTGTTTTAACTTTCCTTACTACTTCAAAGGCGAGCCGCCTTGGCGGCGAATAGTTTGCTGAAACTTTCCTCGCTACTTTAAAGGCGAGCTGCCTTGACGGTTATATATCATTATATACCGCCTTGACGGCGAGTAGTTTATTTAAATTTTCATCACTACTTTAAAGCCCGTGCAACGCCGGGCCCCACAGCTAGTAAATAAATAAATGTAACAAAATGAAAAAAAGAAAGGAAATACAAAAGAATGAAAACAATAACAATAATAATAATAATAAATAGTGCCTTTATGTTGAAAAAAAATCGTTTTTCTTTTTTTTTTGTATGGGTGCACCTTTTGCATAAAATTCTGTCGGCCCCCATGCAAGGGTTATATTAAAGAAGGAAAGTACGCCTCAAGTCATTACCGTCTTGAACTATCTTCAAGATGGCTATGCCCAAGTTCGTCATTTGAAATTTTAGAGAGGCAAGGGTATAACAATACGTATAATAATAATAATAATATAAGTTGATAATTATGCACAAAGAATTATTATAGGAAAATAACAATTACTGTGCTCATATTTGTGAACACACATTTTTGTCAAAGCTAAAATGACTAACTTACTACAGGGTGGCGCAAAAAGATGGGAACTTTTGGATTTGATGTTGGCAGCACTGTGAGGGGCGGAGAAACGGGAGGCATTTAAGCATACCGTACTCGATTTTGGACATGCGAAAAGATTCTCGCTATCATTGGTCGAATCAACTTATCGATAGATCCCCTTTCGACGCCAAAACAAAGGCAATACTATTCTGAGATACAGCCTATATGAATTCGCACAGGTCTCCATAAAAATAAAAGACGAATATTTACTTAAAAATTACATAATTTCGTGGTAGAAAATGGTAAAAGCATTTTTATACTATTAGCATTTAGACTACTTTAATGTGCATTAAATCTTTTTGTGTATACGTTATACTTTCTTTTTGTTATTGGTGCTAAAATATTGGAAAATATAATTGAATCAATTAATAAAATATATTATTTTGCAAAGGGAGGGGCTGTTATACATCAGTAAAGCTTTTAACAAGGTAATAAAAATTTGGAAATTATTACTGTCGATTTCTGTAAGTCCGTTGAATTTAATGTTACTTTCGAGCTTGTGAATTTAATAGATATAAATATTCCATTTCGTTTCGTTTCCTAAAAAAATTCTGGTAAATCGTTAGTGCTATCTGTAAACAACTTTGGGGTATATAAACACATAATTTGTTCTTCTGCTTGTCTTGCATTCTTTTTGCTCCATAAATGTTTGATGTAACTGAAAATTAAGACAGGGGGGAAATTTTCATACTTTAAGGTAGCACTAAGTACTCGACAATAATTTTTTTTTTTTCAATTAGACGACATGCTAAACGATATCCAAAAAATGTGGTTTTTAAGGGGACTAAATCATTTAATTTCTTCATTTAAAATTTATGTACCTTGTCCCCACGAGATACTTCATCAGGGCCAATAATCAGGATATTTTCTTCATTAATAATTAGTCGGATAATCACTACAAACGTTTAATAGAAATTCCTGTTTGAAGAAAATGTATATGAACGTTTTTAACTGTCTAATGATTAATAATTCTTGAACTGATAAAACAGATGCTAATACATGTACATTGTACACATATCGCATTAAGAGTAATAATAAAAGAATATCTATCCCTAAACCTCAAACAGTGTAGTAAAAATTTAATATTTTCCCCCTTTTACTCAAAAATAAATTTCTAAGATACTATCTTATTTGTAAAAAATATCAAAAATGTGTAAAAATATAAAGTATAGTATTTTTGCAGCACTTTCAGAACTGTTTTAGAAGGGCGCGAATATTCATTTTTCCTATTATTCATGAACAGTAGTAATCCAATACATTTGGATCACTGGTTTTAAGTTTTAAAAGAAAATTGCATTTCCATAAATTGCTTTCCGTGTTTACATATAGATGGCACTACTCCGTGTGTTGGGATGAATTTGCATAGAAGTTATTTATGTTTGTTTTGGGAATAGAACACTTTTTAGCTTGATTCTAACAATTCTAAATGTTTATTTATTTTATGATGTCAAGACAGTTAATGCCTATTCTCTCCCCCCCCCCTTTCCTAGCACGACGTTTACATTCTGTTCTGATATTTTTCTTTCACTTCCCGTACTTTCCGAACCTATGGGCGGCGTTAGGCGATTGATTGACACGCAATCGACCAATGATGGCGCGTAACTTTTCGCATGTCCAAAATCGAGTACGGTATGCTTAAATGCAAACGGGAGGAAGGTGGCAAGTTGTACAGTAGCATTGGAGATTTAGTGGACATGGATCAGTGGAACGTACAAGAACGTGTAGTAGCCGTGCGCGCTTATTATAAAAATGGTGACAGTTTGGTTCAGGCTTTACGCGAGTTTAGACGGCATTTCAACCTTCCTCCTCGCGCTCGCATTCCAACGAAACATGCAATTCGAACGTGGGTTGACAATTTTGAGCAAACTGGTTCAGTGGTAAAAAGAACGTCTTCTGGCCGACCACGAAGTGCTCGGACTCCACAAAATGTTGAAGCCGTGCAAAGTGCCATGACAAGTGCATTTTCAAAATCGACTTGCTGAATTCATCCGGCAAGACGGACATCATCTTCGCGATAACATCTTCAAAACTTGAATGTTTCTTAAATTTCCAATGTTGTAGTGTACATTAGGCATCCTGAATAAATCAAAAGAAATTATTCCTTGTTTTTTTCTTTTTTCAAAAGTTCCCATCTTTTTGCGCCACCCTGTATAATAGATGAAATTTAGGAACATAAGTTTTAGCTACCGCTTTGATATACCTCTGCTTTTAATATAATTAGGAAAACTTGACATCACCGAATTAAGATCATACTTCATAGGATCATTTCTATAGTATGATTAGCGAGTTCGCTCACCGAACTTCGCAGAAAACCCAACCACGATGATGCGGAATGGGGTTTCTATCTGAGCGTGAAGCTGGTGATCAAAGTCTTTGACTTGAATCCCATTGATGATCGCGCCTTCTGCTTCTACGGCAGTTGGAGGGTAGAAACTCGTTCTGAGTGGTTATTAAATATAAGTGTAGAATTACGCAATTAATCTCTTTGAATTCATGTAACACATTTCGCTTCCCCAACTCGTTGCGTTTGAACACCCGCAATCGACTGTACACAATCCTCGTTGAATAAAGCAGCATCCTGGTAGACACACTAAAGATCCATGGGCATGTCCAGTGTCAATGTCCTCTCGTCTACAGGAGTCCCTTACTCTGGGCATTGGCATGTGCACGGTCGGGTGTATTCGGAATCGAAGTGCGAGTTCAATATTCATTACGCAAATTAAAATATAATTTGAGCTGTAACAATTTCTTTGATTTTTCTGTCGGCTTTAAAAAAATGTTCTAGCATAACAGAACAATTTGATAGCATCATTAGTGATCAAGTTAACCAATTTTTCTTCTAGGAAGTAGAAATAAATAAAATGCTCCAATCGTAACAAACTAGAAATGAGTGTGGTAAAAATATTTTATAAAGAATAAATTAATGTTTAAATTTAACTCTAAATTCTGGAAGGACTTAAAAAGTTACAACACATTTTTTTTCACGAAAATGAAAATTCACTTCCACAATTCAAAATATATTGGTTAAACAGTTTATTTTTTATTTTTACAAAAGAACATCGATTGCTTATCACACTTGTCACATATCTTCAAATATAAAAATGAATGTCTGTATGTATGTCCTTTACAGGCTGAAAAACTACCCATTGGATTTCGCTAAAAATTTCAATTTGTCTGCCTCACCATCAAGAGACCAGTTAGCAAAAATCTGACAGGTAGTTCTTTTTTGTTCCAATTTTAGTTGTAACTTCTACATAAAATCTCTAATTTTTTAAAGGCTTCCCTCCATTCAAATCAACTTTTATTGCTTCATTTCAACTTTTCCTCGATAGCTAATTTTGCGTTTGATATTGCCTTTGCTTCGCGTGGTTTTCCGAGGCATCTCTCAATTCAAACAATTAAGGAACGCTTCTTTCGTGAGTATTCACCTTTGAATTTTTTTATCCTTCTGTTTTTTTTTTTTTCAAAAGTAGAAGCGTATTTTTTTTTAGAAAATCATCACAGATGTTTGATTTCACGTTTTCCTTTACACCGATTTAATTGACCACGTTGTCACAAAAATACCTTCTTGGATTTCTCGTGTTGCATTTTAAACCGCGCGACGACGGGCATATTCACTAGTTATTATGTCTGTAATTTAAACTAAGGCAGCAATTCAAATGAAACAGGCGATCGCAAACTGCAATCGCTACTGGAAATGAATTACATTAGAACGTTTCTTGATAAAAACATCGTGACGTCAGCGTGACGTTTGCCTATGAAAAACGAGCTAGATAAAACGTCACAGCCTACTTGGCGAATAAGAGGGGATCGCTGACTGCTTGTGAGCTCTTATTGGCTCCGCTCGTAGTGACGTCAGTGCCAAGTTAAGTTGATGATAATGTAATTCATTTCCAGTAGCGATTGCAATTCGAAGCGATTGCAATGGTGTTTCACTTGAATCCCTGCCTATGAGAAACTCAGTATTCATGTAATAAAACAGTGTTTGTTCCAGTAAAACATGTCATTCTATTTTATGTTGAAATACGAAGTCGTCTGTAAAACAAAACAAAAGCTATGTAAGTTCTTTTTAACACCATACAATAAGTATTTCAGAGCAGCAAGGAAATAATTCAAATGAATAGCTATTTCAAAGAAATTTGGGACCACACACACACAAAATTCAAGGGTCCTTTTTCAAAACTTATTTACAATTTAATATTGCTCTCTCTCTCTCTCAATCATGCTTTATTTTAAATAAATATTCAGCATATATGATAAAAATATTCATTTAGTGAAAAAACCCTTAAAGCTGATAATAGTTAATGCTGCTAATTATTAAAACTGATATGAGTGACATAAATATCAATCAAGAAAATGTGTCCGCACAGTTTACACTACACAAGACTGCTCAATGATCATGTAATAGACAGCACCCCCTTCTCCATAAATTTCTTGATTGCCGATATCTCTCGTCTAAGAGCTATAAAGCATGCTGAGTGTCTGGCGGATAAGAATGATTGCGTTTTGAACTGCGCGTCACATTTTTACTAGCAAAAATAGTAATTTTTTTTAAACCTTTTTTTGGCAATTAGAAACTTAAACCTGTCTTAAGTATGGCCCATGTAATATATCAATGGAAAGTTCTAGTTCTTACCTTTACAATGGTTTTTTTAAATTCTACTACAATTAAAAAAGAAGTAGCATGTACAAACTTTTTTTTTTCGTTTTTTAACAGCTCTGTATTTGGTACAATTTTTGAAGTAGAAATCTAAAACTTGGAAGAATTATTTTCCTTGTCATATGCGTCCTCCACACCAATTTTCGTAAAATCGGAAATTGTGAGGTCAAAAACCGATTCTTCGTATAAAGCTGTAAGTAACGGCCCCTAAGCAAGGGCTAAGGCAGAAGCTGGCGATGTTTTGCACCTATTCTTCGTGTTTGATTTGACGTGGAATTGCCAAAAAAGACTGAAAAATCATTATTTTTTCCTAGTACAAGTGTGATATGCAGTAAAAATGCAACCACTCTTGGCCGCTGGACATCCGGCATGCTGCTTAGAAGAGCCATAGGGAAAGACATATTCAAGAGCCAGACGTCTTAAAGCTGTTGTTTCTAGCCCTTGAACTATAATAAACAGATAAGTGACAGTCCAAATGAACTAGTTTCGAGTTCCCAAGACTCGGCTCGCCAAATGTACTAGTTCCCTAAAAGGAACTATCATTCCCATCCCCAGTTGAAGTACAGCTGTTACTACACTTAATTTACATTTTAATAGACAACTCTTTTAGCAACAATTGACTCAGACTAAATGTATAGCAGCCGTTGCGTGAACTGCTACACACCGAGCGATTTAATTCATGATTATCATCACCCGTGGTCATCATTGGTCTTATTTCAGGTCATGAATTGACCCTACTGAATGACAACTTACGATTGCAGGACGCAAAAGAAATACAACAAAAACAGAAACTTTTAGCGGTTGCTATCAAATAATTTTTCTTCTTAATCACTTATTAGCTAGAAAAAGTATTTGCTGGCGAAATTTGCTCCGTAAAGGAAGATATAATTATATTCGTCAATTAATAAGAGATTTAATTATACTGCTGAAAAATATTCGTCTTGTTTGCTGTGAGAAAAGCATAAATTTTATTTATTTAAAAAAAAAAAACACTTTGTATCTAAAATATAATGCAGAAATTTGAAACACTGAAACTTTGCTCCAGAAATCAGAAGACAAATTCAAGCCATGGACATTTCCATGCTATGATTGAATTGAAATCACGCAATAAAATCGATTAAACAGAAACGAAATTACTTTTGAAGAAGCAAGAAACCCAGTTAGTAGGGTTCTATCGCAATCATTATTGCGATAAACAAAGTTATATTCATGACATCAAAAATGAGATGAAAGGCGTGCTTGTCGTTTTGTGTTGCATTACAAACACAAGAAAATAAAATTAGATTTTACAACAATTTGGTCATGGGAAAGCAATTTGTTATTTTGATTGCTCGAAAAAAGAAAAAGAAAAAAATTGGTGGCGTACTGAATGTTTTATTGATCACCTCGTCAAAAGCCGTTGATTGTAACATATTGCCAATCCTAGTACAATAGTTTGTATTAGCTGTTTTGACTAAAATACCCTTTGATCTCAAGTGAATGAAAAAGGTTGAAATAGGTAGCAATCGAAAGAGGATGTCGAGACATATTTTTGACGCAAAATTTTTTCGCCCGTTACAGAGACAATAAAGTCTGTCAAAATAATTAAAAAATACCCTCCAAATTAAAAAATTTGGTAACTTTTCTTCACGCTTTTGGCACACTTTAAGATCTCATTTTTCAATCATCGTGTCACGAGGGCAAATAACTTATGCTTCTAGAAGCTTGTTTTATAATGTTCTTTCACTTGCTACTTTTTGATTTATTGATTTATGTTGAATATTTATCCATATTTTATCATTTTTTTTAAAGTGCACACTTAAGTTTGATTACTTCGAGTCCAATTTATGAACTTTTTCTTTCAATTTTTATTATTGCCGAACTAGGTTTACTAGAACAATGTTTCGGGACATTGACTTGCTTTGCCGAATTCACGTGCTGCTAATGTAGCTTACGAGGCTCTAAGGTTTCTCTTCTACAGCCGCAAATAATTGCTCACAATGAAAAGTTACCAAAATGCGATAACTTGCCCGAAAAGGCAGCCGTTCAAACCAACGCCTCCTAAATACTAAATGTGTACTACATTTGCTTCGCGTCCGTTAACATTTTGGTTCCACTTTAAGCTCTACCTGGCGGCAATCCGATAATGCCGTTGTTATGGTATTACCAAACAATATTCGAATTAAATATTTTGATTGGTTGATTTTTAAATTAAAATTTAGAAATGAACCAATCGTTAATTTCTCTTTTTCGAACAACTCCGGTAGATGGCATGGCTTTGTGAACCAAGGATGAAATTTTGCTCTGTGCTAAAAATCAGAAACCAGTAGGTCCAGATTTGTAAAATTATCACACTTGCGTCGATGTGTTGATTTTTGCTGCTGCTTCTGCCTGCGTCATCCAGAGTCTTCGCGATAAGTTGCGGAAAAATAGCCAAATTTTAATTTACCTGTTTTTCTAATGCTATTTTCAGAAAGAATTGGACCTACATTGTCACAAGAAGAAAAAAAATGAAAACGGTTTTTAAAGTACATCCTTTGCATTTGCACTGAAATCGTGCTCTGATTGGTGGATTTTAACCAACAAAATACCAGAGACGTCGAAGTGAATTCTTTGTTTAGCCGCCTAGATTGGAAAATAAGCGACAAGGTTCCAATAGTAGGATCGGGATATCAATACCACTAATATCAAAGGGAAAAAGTTTTTAGTTTGAATAAGTCGCATTCAATTCAAATTAGAAAATGTTTACACGCCGAATTTCTGATTCAATTTACTTTTCCTTTTTTACTTCATTTCAATTTAATAATAAAATCTGTTATTTGATGAACTGAAATAACTTTCTGTAATAAACATAAACAAAGAAAAAATCATGGCAGCTCCCATGAGAATGTCAACTAATCGTTTCGTTTTCAAGCTGAACTGTAATTTAAAATTCAGAAACTACAATTTTCGATTAAGATCTATAATTTATTCAAACTCCAACAGAAGTGTTTCTACCAAAGAATTATTTCCTCATCAATACTGCCTGGAAACTGTTAGGTGCAAGTTTTATAAATGTTAATTTCAGTAGCAATGTTTTGCTGAAAATATTATAAATAATAACTTCTTTTCATTATTTAAGATTTAAATTTTTCTATCAAACGTTTAAAACGCTTTCCTTTCTGACATTCTCTTGCAGAAAATATGATTATGAAAATTATTTGTGCAGTCTTTTGCTTTCGGATTCTGTGAGAGGTGCTACTATTGTTATACGAGCTTTCAATGCAGAAATATCTCAGGTATCGCAGAAATTTAATAATATTCTATAGTTTTCAAAACAAATTAGCTAAGAGTGATTTTTTTCAGTACTTTTGCATGCTGTTCAGTTATTATCATGAAATTAATGAGAAAATTACAATCTTCATTAGAAATGCTAGAATTGCTTGGCATGGAAGTCAGCAATAGTATGTCTAGTTTCAGTGAAAGGCAGGGAGGTGGCCAGCATTTATGCAATTAGCTAGCCATTTTGGATACACACAGATAGACATATTCCAAATATGGTCAAAATCGACTAAGCACACTTCAAAATGTGTTAATCAGTCAAAATTTAAAAAATTTCCCAAATACAGTACTTTCTTCTATATATTAGATACAGAAAAAAGTAAAAATTACATTTTCTCGACAAGTTCATTAGATAAGTTTCAATTTTTAAACATTATGCAAAGACTATCTACCTCCCTTTCGACAATGTTTTCACTCTTGCTACGTTTTTTTATCACAAGTCCAACAAAAATGGTAAGATAGAGGTTTTACTGTAATTCTACAACAAATACAATTTTCTACATTTTTTTTAAAAACATTGTTAAAGGATTTATTGAAACTCCCAAAAATTATACCTGCAATTTATTTTTTAATTTTTATGTATTTCAATATTGTTTTTCCCACATTCAATGTATTGTCACATTATGTCCTTTTTCATGTGTAAAATGACTTGTGAGTCATTCATTGTGCAGAGAGGGCATAGACTATGAGGATCAACTTCAATTTCAGAACCTTCGATTTTATATCATTCTGTCAATCCTTTAATGTAATTTATCATTTTCCTATCTTATTGCAGATTAGAGATTTGGTATCAACAGCTTCTATTGGACAGATGAGAATTAAGTTTTGGAAAAATGCTTTAGAAAATACCTTTAAAGTAAGTGTCAACATTCTATTTGTATATAATTTGTTTAATTAAATCAATCTAGTCTTTATTTTTACCTTGAATTCCTTTTTCATTAAATTAAAATAATTATATACATATTAAAACTAAGTATATATACAGAACTAGAAGAACATCTTGTTGAACCAAAAGTAATATAATCTGAGAATTATTAAAGGAAAAAATATATGCAGAGGCAAAAATTTTATGTTAAGTAAAGAAAAGAGGGAATCATAAAAGGTGAAAACTCTATTTGCTTCATGTTTGTTATACAGTAACCTTCCAATTATCCACCAAATAGAGTGGCACAGTTTCCGCGGATAAGGGAATTTCACAGATAATCTACAAAATAGATAAAAAAAGACTTTAAAAAATCAATAATTTTTGCTAAAAACAATAACCATGCAAAAAAAGCTTAAAACAGGATTGCTCATTACTGTAAATAAATTACACACAAACACAAATAAATTCTGCAGACAGATTAACTGAAATAGATCAAGCTGTGTTATTCAAAAAACATAAAAGGGGGGGGGGAGAGAATTTATAAATACAAATGACCAGAAACAGGCTCCTGGCTGATCTTAGTCAATTTATAGTCCGCAATAAAGATCAATGGCCCTTTTAAAGCTATCACCTCCCTTGCTGATTACAGTCTCTTCCTGTAAGTTGTTCCAGGTGCCCACAATCGTACTAAAATAATATTTTTTCCTAATTTCCTTGTTAGCTTGAGATTTTAATATCTTAAAAAAATGTCCTGTTGTCCTGCTTTCCATGCAAAATGTTTACCTGAGAACATGTTCCATTTTGATAAATTTAAATACCTGAATCATGTTTCCTCTGACTCTCCTTTGAGCCTATACATATTCAGCATTGTCTGGAATCAGCAAAATTAGAAAATCCATTCACTAGCCTTGCAGCCCTCCTTTGTACCCTCTCCAATAAATTAATATCTTTCTTACAATAAGGAGACAAAAACTGAACTACATACTTCAAATAAGGTCTGGTCTTACTAAACTTGCATATAACTTTCTTCCAAACTTCTCAATTTCTTTGAGCAAAACTGGTCCGATCACTCGCTTTGGCTCGTAAATATTGTAAATCTAAAGCAGTAACTGGAGAGGGTCTAAAAATCAAGCTTCAATCTTCAGTGTAGATCTAAATATCAGTAAGTAGTGTAGATCTAAAGTACTAAGAAGCAAAGATTTAAAAATCAGGCTCCAACTAGTAAGGTTTTGGTGTTAGAAGGTTTGATGCTATTGGAAATGTATAGAAATGTATAAAAATGTATTTTGCACTTGAGTAAAAATGAGTGATTTCACTACTTTATTATTTAGTAGTTTTTATTTAGCATGAATAGTCTTTACATTTTACTTGTATTGTCTGTAATGCACATTCTTATATTTTTGGTTCTTCATTTTCTTTCTCCCTTTCTTTTTTGGGGTGATTTTTCGCAACATTCCTTTCCCTTGACAACTAGCAGGATCCACCATTTAGGAGGTCAATAATCCCAACCCCCTCCTGGCTTTGGGAAATTTTTGTATTTTCATCAAAGTGGGTATGGTTTTTTGCTGTTTTTTGGCATAATTTTTTTGAGTATACACTCCTTATCCCTCCCCCCTGAAAAATTTAAAATGACAGGCCTGAACCGACCCATCATTTCAAAATTTTCCATGTAGGCAAAGGGTATGTAGGCAAATATACTCAATGCATATTGTGCAAAAAAAAAACAATAAAACACATTCCCACATGTATGTAAATACACTGATTTATTAAAGCCAGGGAGGCAATTGCCACCTTCTAACACCCCTAAATTGCCTGCATGCTTGTCACACGCCTCCTGCAAAAAAAAAAAAAAAAATCACAAGGGCCTCTCACAAGGCAATTGTAAAAAAAAGGTTGCTTCACAACTCTTAGCTCAGGTTTTTTCTAAATTTTGTGTGCAAAAGCATCTTTCACCGGTGAAAACATGTTGTTCTGAGGAGTTTCAGATGAAGTTGTTATTGCCAAAAATACCTCTTTATGCATATGACATCTTCTTATAAGAAAAGTAAGAAGAAAAATAATCCCAAATTACTGACTAAGTTTCTACTCTTATCTGTTTATTCACAGAATTATGTCCACTTTTGAATAATGTTCCTTCTCTGATACAGGGGAATCCTCCAGAGCATCCAGTTGCGCAGGAACTTTCCAAGGTAAGTGCAATGTCACAAAATTAATATTTTAGCTTTAATTGTATCTCATTTCAATTTTAAAATAAATTTACAAAACTGGGTGAGAAATTAGTGTTGAGATGTAGACATGACTCATATCAGCAGCTGCCTTTCCCCCTCACAAATCAGAAATTTCATTCTCATAACTGAAAAATTATAGTCTTGCAAAACAAGCGACATGTTTCAGCTGCATAAACTCAATAGAGTTACAGACATTGTTTGCCTAAACTCTTTCACTGAAGGCAAAATCAATGGTCCTTGTTTAAAAATATTTACTCGCCAGGTTATTCTAGACCAGTGATTGGAAAGCTACTTTTTTTCGTATCGAACTACAACTACAGCTGCTTTGTTGCAAATGTACTACAACTACAACTACAACTACTTTTTCCAAAATGTAGCAACTACAAACTATTTTTGAAATGTAGTCGCTACTTCGTTACTTTTTAAAAAATAAATGAATAAAAAGCATATACGGTTTGACTTTAGGAATTGAATGAAAAAATTTGAAAAGGGGTTTAGATTAATAAATTAGCTAATTTGAACATGGAATATGACTAAAATTGTATATTACTATTTCTTTTATATTTCTTTGTATTTTTTTTCTTTGCACCAATTTGTCATTTTAAGCCATTCCTTAAAATTTTTACTAATATTCACCTCAAGATATATGGTGTTAAAATGATGTGTCTAAGATCAGCTTGTATTTTTATGAATCTTATTTCTCATTACATCCGCTGATGCACTCTTATAGGATTTGCACCTGTCAGATTCGATTTAATTTTGTTTCTTTCTTTCCTTTTTTAAAAATAATTTTAATTTTTTTTTTCTTAACAAATAAAAAAGTAGTTTCCAGAAATCGCTACTAACTACTACTTTTTTGTATTGCGCTACTTTGCTACTCTATTTTTTTTTTTTTAAAAGAAGTGTGCTACACTACAAACTACTAAAAAATGTAGCTGCTAATAGTAGTTTTGCTACTTGTAGCGCGCTACTTCCAACCACTAGAGAACATTACTACTTCAGTAGAATTGTAGGCAGTTTTAAAATAGTTTGCCAAAGCAGTTATTACTTGCAGCAACAGTTTGGATATTAAGTTGTGTGCTCCCCCCCTCATTAAATGTTTTTATTTCTATCCCCTATAGGTGCCCATTGCTCATTCCCCCATGGTCCAAAGTAATTCTGTCCCCCTTTTTTTTGTCTATGACTGAGATATGTATGCATGTAATGCATAACAATGAGGAAAGTTATCCAAAAACTTTAGAAATAATAGAATTGGGGAACTTTGCATGAGATTCTGTGGGCGAGAATCAATTGCAAAGCAAAACCGAACTCATACACTAAGCTCCAGAAATCAAAATCCTTTTTCTACATTGAGCTCCGGTAGCTAAAAAGCATCTTATTCTCTAGCAATTTAAATTTTCTAGCTATCTCAGCTCACTCAACACTAAAGGAAAGGAGGATCCAGCTTCTTAGTAAGGAGGGGGTCATTTCAGAAAAAGGGGCGAGGGGAGTCATGGCCTACATGGCTGTTTTAGCCTACCTGTAGACCCTTAAGAGAGAGGGGTCATGACACCCCCCCCCCCTCCTCTGGATCTGCATCTGCACTGTAAAGAAAGAGCTTTTGAAAGGAACAGGTGGTTTACTCTTTTTTTTGGGGGGGGGGGGACAATATCCATGTTGGTTTTGCTTTGTATTTGATGTATAGTATTTTATTGCTGTTTGTACGTATGAAAACTTATGTGTTTTTTTTTTTGAGGCTTTGTTTTGTGTATATTTTGTTTCAATTTTTGCAGGTATTGGAAAAACATAATCTGTCAAAAATTTGGTTTCATCGCCTTATATCTAGTCGTGTAAGTGAATTTTAAAAAAAGTTATATAATAATGAATTGAAATTACTCTTATAAAATAAGAGTTGCTTGCTATTAATTTGATGAGCAAATCATAACATTGTTCATAACTAAAAATATAATACAAATTTATTGAAAAAAGCCTTCTTTAATAATTATTAGGAGTTTTGTTCCTTTAATATGTATATAGCAAAATAGCAATCAGTAGTTTCTACATTAACCTGCTAGCAATAGAATTTTCAAGTATGCCGTCGGCCGCTTAAACAAATAATTGTTGATTCCGAGAAATGTTGTTCAAGCAAGCGGGGTATTTGATTCAGCAGGGAAATTTTCTCTACCTTTCCAAATCGGGTTTATTTATATATCTATTTCAAACAAATCTAAGAAGGTTCTTCTGCCGTTATATAGAAGTTTAGTAAGAGCTCATTTGGAGTATGCTGTTCAGTTTTGGTCTCCTTATCTGAGGAAAGATATTAATTTATTGGAAAGGATACAAAGAAGAGATACAAGGTGAGTGAACGGATTTTCTAATTTGGACTATGATTCCAGACTTAGAATGCTTAATATGTGTAGTCTTGAACAAAAAAGAACCAGCGGGGACATTATTCAGCTGTTTAAATTTATTAAAATAAAATACGTTACTGGGTTAGATTTTTGCACGGAAAGCAGGACAAGGGGTCATTGTTTTAAGCTGTTTAAATCTCAGGCTAATGTGGAAATTCAGAAAAATTACTGTTTTAGCAGAGTAGTGGGAACTTGGAATAATTTACCAGAAGAAGCGGTAAAGAGCAAGGGAGTAAATAGTTTTAAGAGGGCCATTGATCTTCATTGGGGTCTATAATTTGACTAGGACCAGCCCGGTTGGCCCCCAGAGCCTGTTGCTGGTCGCCGCAATTGTATTTGTAAATTACCATCTTTACCTTATACCCAAGCTTTGTAAGTGTTACCTTTCTAAAATGGTTTTTTATTAAAATATTTGTTAAAATCTAATGATAATTAATCAACAGCTACATAAAAGAAGTAATAAATGTTTTTATTAAAAAGCTTTCAGAATGAGCTAAGTAAACGACAAAATACCTAAAATTAAAATAAGTTAAAAAAGTCTTTGTTTTGGCACCTTTTTTCCACAACATTTTTTAAACAAGTTCATTATAATGAATTTCTTGCTCGAAGTCTTTTGGGAACTCTTTTCTAACCGTTTTTTTTCCTCCTTGTTGTCGTGTTCCATGTATAGTATTTAACAATTTATTATCATCTGCAATGTCTATATTTTTTTGATTTAACTATCCCCTGCTCTATCTTTTTTTTTTTTTGTAACGGAAAAGACAAAAGAAATTAGATGGAATATTGAAAATGTTTTGTTTGAATATGAAATTTGATTTTCTCTCCCCTTGTTGGCAGAAAATATTATTTTATAGTTTTATGCAAATAATCGTTCTTACTTAATTTATTAAATTTACTGAACATTTTTTTTTTGCAAAAATATTTTAAACCTGACTAGGTCATGTGTAATGAGAGTTGGTGGCTCAAAGTAAAATTAATTTCCCACTTTCTTCAATTTTCCCCTGATGGTTGTCATGGTTACAGCACTATGAACTTTTTTCCCACTTAGCTTTGGCAACTATGGCTAAATGCAAACGATTAAAATTGCAATGTACGTAAACTATTATTCTATTGAAAAATCAACATTAATAAAGCACAACTTTTTCTTAGAAATGTTTGCTTGTATTAATGTATGGCTAGATTTGTTAGAAAACGTTGAGAAATAACTGAGACGTGAGGGTATAAATAAAAGCATAAGCCTAATTCTTTAAACATAAAATAAATGAAATGCCTCAACAGCAGTGTATAAAAAAAAGAGTGGAGTGTTTTCTTTCGTACGGTTTCCATGGAGATGGCGCAAAATTTCTAAACTTGATACGCCTATTTTAAAGTAACCAAGTTTAATATTATTTGATTTTCTGGGGATATTATTCGATTAAGCGGACATTTTTAACATTGCCTCTGTGGTTAACATTCAGTTCCAGAAGGTTTTATTTGTATAAGTGGAATGTTCATTTATCCGCACTTTAACCCTGATGATAGTATCTATAGTGTGTTATTTTTAGAAATGAATTTGAAAATTTTAAAGCAAAAATACTTTACCATTTTGTATTTACTGGTACTAAATTTAAAAACTTTACAAAAATTAGCAATAATTTTACTTAAGAGTGCTTTTTCATTTCCAAACAAATTTTAAATTGATTGCAATGAAATATGAAAAGTTTATTTGTCATTATACTAAAGATAAATAGTTAATAAGAGATTATAAATGTTTCAGGAAAGTCTTCTGAATGACAAGCCTTTTCTTACAATTCAAGAACTTGAAGACTATTGTGATAACTCGGTAGTTCCTGTATATTTTCTGATTTTGCAAGTCTTTGGTATGACTATTTTTTAACCTCAGCCATCTATTATTGAAAAGTTTATATTATATTACTCTTATAAAATTTTGTCCATTAAAAAACTGAAGTGTGATGTATAAACGGATTTAAAAATTACACAATTTATATAATTCTGTTTATTTCAAAGAGCACTAACTCATAAATTTGTTCACAATAGAACAGTTTGAAATGATTAAAAAAGTAGTTTATGTTTGGAAGGAAAGGAAAATATTTTCTTCTACATGAAAAATTGTAAGCAGTATTTGATTTATATGTACCATATTTCTGGGAATAAGCTCTGCAGCATATAAAAGAAAAAAAGTTTAAAAATGCCAGTGTGGTGCATATAACGGGCATCGTGGTTTTCTTTTTTTTCCAAGTTCATCCCCAATCAGGTTGAACCTCAGAATTGCTAATTAGTTAGAGCAAAGTATGTACAGACTACACATGTACAGGGCTTAATTTACATGTGGGAGCTCAGTTGCTACCTTTTTTTTTTTCAATTTCATAAAAATGTTTAAATATTGGATAGAATTCAGTCAATTTTGGCATTAAATTAAACTCCAAAAACTGTAGGACCCACACTCCTTTTATTATAAACTACTACTTGGCCCGGCTCTACACATTATCTATCTTGAGGAAAAATGTCATGTCAAGTGACGCATGTGTCTAAAAGTCACGATTAAATTAAAGTCAATAGTTTGCTAGAACGCAATGGGAAAAATTAATCAATCGGCAAAATTTTTTAAAATCCGTCCATTACAGGAAAAGCCTAAAGCAAAAGCAAAAATTTTATTTGTTTATGTTCAAGAAAAAAATGGCAACACCTTTTTCTCATTAATAATTTATTTCACCCTATTTAATTTCTTTCACACTCGTGCAGACAATTTTTATAAATCCAATTTAAAATGGACATTTCCAAATTTAAAAATGTCCATCTCTTTTTTCAGGGTGGAGATATTGATTAGTGGTTTTGAAAACCTTCGGAAGGAAACTTTCCTAAAAGGTATTTTTTGCATTCTATCGAATGAGACCAAGATTGAGAAGATCCGACAAGTATTTCGCTAGATAGAGTCATTTTTAAGTCATTTATTCGAAATTCGAACAGGTCGGTACTTTTTTCCCGCTCAAAAACCATCGTATGATCCTTCCCGGGTGCCCAATTATCTCCCTGCCAAATTTCGTCCAGATCCGACGTAAACTGAATTTGTATAAGGTACAGACACACACACATAAACACACATATTCTTTGTTTTATTTATGTGGATTTAACACTTTATAAATACATACAGAGGACACTGGTGAATTGAGTCAATCATTTTAATGAATCAAATTGTCAAAAACAGAATAAAATCCAGTTTTAGTAAATTAGCTGTTTGATTGAATCAAAAGTTAGACTCCAAGTTTAGTCAGCAGTGCAGCATAACTAGTAAGCTTGGTAGTAACTAGTATGCTTGGGTTTATCAATAGATCTATTTCAAACAAATCTAATAAGGTTCTTCTGCTTTTATATAGAAGTTTGGTTAGACTTCATTTGGAGTATGCTGTTAAGTTTTGGGCTCCTTATCTTAAGAAAGATATTAATTTATTGGAAAGCCTACAAAGAAGGGCTATAAGGTTAGTTAATGGGCTTACTAATTTAGAATATGATTCCCGGCCTAGTGTGCTTAATATATAGTCTTGAGCAAAGAAGAGTCAGAGAGAACAAGATTCAGTTATTTAAATTTACCTGAAAGAAATGATAGAAGTTACTGGCTTAAAGTTTTGCATGGAAAGCAGGACAAGTTTTTAGCTTCATTGTTTTAAGCTATTCAAACCTCAAGTTAACCAGGAAACAAGGGCGGATCCAGTTTCTGGTTAAGGAAGGGGTCATTCTCGAAAGCGGAGTCAAAGTGCAATTTTTGTGCAAAAATGGGGGCTTTGGCAATTTTTTCGTAATATAAGTCCCAAAAATACAATTTTTTGCTATATTTGGTCAGTTAAGGGGTTGGAGGGTGGGGTCATGACCCCCTCTAGATCCGCGCCTGCCAGGAAATTAGGAAGAATTACTATTTCAATGGGGTATTGGGCCTTGGAATGGCCTACTAGAAGAGGCTGTAATAAGCAAGCTTTAAAAGGGCAATTGATCTGTATTGGGGACTGTAATTTGACCAGAACCAATCTAGCTGCGGAAAGAGTCTGTTGTTGGTCGTCTACATATTTGTATTGTATTTGTATTTGTATTAAAATTGTTCAGAACAAATGTGATTCATATAGGCAGCGGCCATTACAATTGTTAGACAAAAACATTTTAGCATTCTGTATTAAGTAGTTTATCTGATCTTAAAATTATTTTCATTTCAGGCTTAGTAAATGTGCATTGTGATCACGTAGCGAGTCATATAGGAAAGTCTCAAGGAATTTGCAATTTACTACGTGCAATCCCATATAATGCGTCTAAAGGCAGATTGTTTTTACCTTTAGACTTGCTGAGTAAGGTGATTCTTGTTCTTTTTCCTCTTTTATGTCTTCAATATGTTTTATTATACTGTCGTCTTGGCTTAATCGGGTAACAGATAAACGAATACCCCGCTTAATACGAATAAAATCTCCCGGAACCGAATATTTTCCCATAGACGCAATGTTGAAGATCCCCGCTTAATCGAATAATTTCCCGGAATAATCGAATAATATTGATCAGAATTCGCAAATAATTTCATTGAGAAAACATTTGAATAAATCAAAAATAAGTTCAGTAAGAACAGTTATTGACTTAAAAATATAATATTTTTCGCCAACAATGGGCAAGATAAACAACATTGAGTTTCCATGAACATATTTCCACTATTCTATCTAAAAAAAGTTAGCCCTGTTGATAATCAAATTAAATAACACAAAAAATATAAATATTGCAAACGATAAATAAATTGATAAATATTAAATGTAAAACGGGGCAAACAAGGTGGGAAAAATGAACTTAGAAAAGTGTTCCCAAAAGACCTTGAGCAAGTAATCAACTATTACGGAACTTTTCAAATAATGTGATGAAAAAAGGTGCTAAAACAAGGATTTTAAAACTAAGCTGTAAATTACATTTTTAAAGTTTTCATATGTGATATATACTTAATTATTATATTATTTTGTTGTTTACTTAGTTTTTTTCAAAAACTTTAAGCCAAGCCACAACTGCTAGTTTTAAGGACAAGTACATATTTGTGGACGACATGAGTGACTTCAATTTATGTTAAATCTTTGTGTTTCAGTTCAAAAGCATTTCTTAAAATTAGTTTTAATTTTTCATAAGTTCAAAATTTTTAAATATCATAATAAGTTTCAAATGTTTTAAATTTTGACTAATCATAAACGTCTACTAGTGTAGAAAATAAACTTTTATTTGACAGTAACTATCTGTTCTTATTCTCCCCCATCAATACTACTCGTATTTGTGAGACATATTATAGGCTAAATTGAAAAACTATTACAGGTTAAAAAAAATAGCAGGTTTTCCGATTGACCCCTATCAGTGGGGTGATTCGGAACATCTCTAAATTCCTACATACATAAATAATAACTGTTCAAAATGTTTTGTCATTGCTAGGAATATCAAAAGCAAAGCAAGACGAAGTTTTTACCTAAAAAGTCAAATAAAAAAATATATATTTTACGGTACTAATGTGTAAATTAAGCATTTGTCTGAGATTGATATAATATGCTTTGCGCTCTTGCAAAGCTGAACAAGGTCACTCTCTTTTGGGTACCTGGACACTCAGGTGTCAAGGGTAATGAAATCGCTGATCATCTTGCAAGGAAAGGTTCTGAGACCCCTTTTGTTGATCCTGAACCAGCAGTTGGGATTTCAAAGAGTCTCATTAGGACTGCCGATTTGATATTTTTACGGAAAAACTCTACTATAACTGGCGGAACGGATGGGCAACGTCAGGCAAAGGAACTTAATAGAGGGTGCCTTAGTACTGGAGCAAAAGAACTCTTGAGTGTTAATAGAAATAGTATTAGGAAGTCTATTGGTCTTCTTACTGGTCATTGTACCTTAACCCTTAGGAACCGCGAGGTAACACATGTTGTACCATAAGTCTTTTTTCTTTAGAGGACGGGGTTAAAATTTTCACTCGAACCCTTTGGAGCCGGGGATTTTTTCAAGCTTTCATACGTCTGGTACGACAGTTTATACCTTCTCTTTTCAATGAAAAAGAAATCTCTGGTTAAACTGTCGTACTACCTGGGTCGAAAGAAAAATTTCTATATGAACAGCCCAGATCCAAAAGGTTAAAACAACATCTCAGTATAATGGGTGTCATAAATGATCCAACTTGCAGGGGTTGCCTTTTTCATGAGGAAACTGTTGCTCACATCCTGTGTGATTGCGAAGTGTTTTCTGCCTATAGGTTTGAACACCTAGGTTGTTATTTGCTTGAACATGGGGAGAATCATGACATTCCTGTTAGGTGTTTGCTGAATTTTGCTTCAGCTACTGGTCTCTTAAGACTTTTCTTTGGGTGCTAGTACAATAGGCCTCTGGTCGCAGTGCTTGATTTGTTTGACCCCCCCCCCTTTCTCATTTCATTTCATGTTAAACATTTGTTAACTATTCTTTTTCTTTAGATGTGATATAACCTTATAGGGACTTTGGCCTTCACCACAATACATCTTCATTTATCCACTCCAGAGCCAGTTCTTTCCTATTCTATTCATTTGTTTCAAATCATTTTGCCCATAACCAATCCATCTTTCCCTGGGAAATCCTCTCTTTCTGCCGACAAGCAGTTTACTTGTTGTTACCTTTTTAATCATATTTCCTTCAATAGGCGGCTGTTGCATCAAAAAGGTTGGGGGTCAAAAGAAACGTATGCGAGGGGGGGGGCAGGAGGCAGCACCTCTGAAGCTTTCTTTTTAGAATTTTGTTTTATTATTGGATTTGAACACTAATGATTAAATTACCTTAAAAAAAACGCGATATATGGCCTCAAAAGTTAAGACGGATGGTCACCGTAGACATCCACCTTCCGATTCTAAGTTCTATTCTTATGAATTTTTCGGAATTAGCAGTTTTTACTTTCATAAAATAAATCAGTCTACTGAGTAAAAGAGAACTTCAATTAATCATTATTTTTTTTAATCTGAAAAAGTGAGAGGGCAAGGCCCCTTTCCTTTTGAAAGTGAGGGGGCAGTCGCCACCTGTACGAGCCCGCCTATGTTTCCTTCAGTACTCTCCAGAACATGTCTGAGCCAGCAAAACTTTTATAATTTGATAAGTTGCACAATGCCTTGATTTTTAATTAAACTATTGAATGTGTTAAAAACTTGCAACTATTGTTGTTTCATAATATCCTGCAAGATATGGGAATGAATTACTGCTGCAAATCTTTTCCGTCAGTAACACATATTTTTTTTCAATTCTAGCATAAAATATCACAAGAAAAGATATTTCGGGGAAATCAGAAGAAGAATTTACAGGATGCTGTTTATGAGCTCTCGTCTCTGGCTCACCAGCATTTAAATTTGGTAAGTATATCTTATTATATTTAATTATTTTCATTTCATTGGAAGATTGGATTTTGAAACTTCTAGCACCTTCATATATAATATATACTGTGCAATGCAAAAGTTTAGACAAAATGTAAATATATGAATGAAAAGAAAACTATTCAGTAAAATGCTTTCAAATTTCTACTACAGGTAGACAATGTGGTCCCAAATACATGTCTGGAGCTTTTAAAAATATAACTGAAACGGAAATCGGAAGTCACAAAGATTTTTTTTTTTTTTTTGCTGTCGCAAAAGTTTAGACAAAAGTCAGATTTTATGCAAATACCTCTTGAAATTTAGATTGGCCGAGAAAAGGCGGACTTTTTTCTTTGAATATAAAATTCAGAGATTGCTGGATGAGTAAACAAACTCCTGAAATCTCTGTAGTTCTTGTGTAAAGAAGATGAGAAAGTTTGGAAGCTGAAATTTGAAAATGAACCTACTTTACTAATTTTTTGTCTTTTAAAATTCTAGTTAAACTGTGTTAATAGTTTCTGAGTTGGAGAGGTATTATAAAAAATAAAAGAAATTTTCTTTAAGTTTTTTGTTTTCATAAGTCCGTGAGCCAAAATCCGTTAGTCAAAATGAGTGTAAAGAAGGACAGCTAGCGGTGAAAGGGGGGGAGGGAGTTTTGAAATACCAGTTCACCCGTCTCTGACTCCCCCCTCACCCATTATAAATAGATTTGTCTGCTTTTAAGCATCCCTCAGCATCAGTCTTATTAACTACCTGACTGAAAAGTGCATTAAAATTCTGTTTCTAAAACACGTGTTTCCTGCGTGCAGTGGCGTAACTATAAGGGGTGTTTTGGGGACAACCCCCCCTTCCCCCCGAAACGTCGGTCCAAAAAATGCATAAATGAGATGAAAAAATATAAAAAATCCAAGAAAGAAAAAGTACGATTCTCCTGTGAATATCATAGTGTTAGAGACTTCATTGCCATCCCTTCCCCTTCCCAGAACTATTAAGGATCGTCTTTTTCAGGAAATAAATGTCAAAAATTTCCGGGAGTAGGCCTCCAAACTCCCCGTTGTCATCGAAATTCGTCTAAAATTGCTTTTGTGGAACTTAATCATCGAAAAAAATCGCTTGGAAGAATGCCTGGATCCTATCATTTTCTTTCACATTATTGAAAATGCCCTGCAATCATGTTTTAATGACTAAGGAAGAGATCAAACATCCTCTCCGCTAACATCACCAAAATAGTCTTGAATGGAGTTTTTCTAGGTACAATTTATAGAAATTTCCTGGGGCGAACCCCGGACCCTCCTTTCATTTTTCTGCAGTAATATTTTTTAAGACTACAGCCAAGTTCTAGTGTCAGAGAATGTTACTCTTTAAAAAGCTGTCCGGTTTTTCGAATTTCAGAAGTCCGCATTTTCAAGTTCGTAATATATAAGTATACAAATACATACATACAAAGTTTGGAAAAAATGGGTTGCACCCCCCCCCCCCTCTGTTTTTTTAAATCTTGTGACGACTCTGAATATTACCTCCCCTGAAAAGTTTCATTGTTCGCAAATAAGACTTCAATTGAACTTCACGTGGATTGCCGGAAAGACTATATCCGTAAAAGAAGTATAGTCACATTTAAAAGAAAACTCAGTACTGAGGAAGCAGCCTCCTTAACTAGTCCGACTAAAACCAGAATGCAAAAGACATCGTATTTTAATTTCAAAGAATGTTGCTTCTTTTGTGAGACAAAGCTGTAGTGGATAAAGAAAAGAAGAAGCTTACTTAACATTTTGCTCTGTTTATTATTGAAGTATTGCAGATATTTTAGAAAGAACAATTAAATGAAAATATGTGTTCTTTATTTATTTGTGTATTTATTTTTAGAAACAAATGTTCGATTGAAAAATCTTTCTTAAATAACCAATATTTACAGTGTTTTTCTCCACAGGGACGAAAATTGAGCAAAGATGTACCGAGAGAAGCAAAAACAATATTTTTACCAGCAGTAAGTATATTTCTTTTCCCATTTTACCAAAGAAAATGGCAATGGTCTTTTAACATTTAAAATAAAATAACAATCACAATACTTTAATGAAGTATCATGCCTTTTTCCATTCATCTGAAAGGATGAAATTTATTGGTATGAAATAAATTATGAAATCAATAAATACCTTTGTTCAACTAAGAAACAATGATAAACAATGTATATTGATGGATGCAACGACAGTCTTTGCCACCAATAAACTCAGATTCGTTGTATTAGTGAAAAAAAATTTCAATACAGGTGGTTTTTTAAAAAAATAAGGCGTTCAAGCGATGGTGATATCACCTGGCTGAGGGAATTTTTCGCAAGCTGTCAATAGAGCATCAAGCTTTGTGTATTTTCCCGAGTGGAAACCGGTTTCTCTGCTCTTTCGCAATGCTGTTTCTCTGGGTTACCATAACAAGCAAAAATCGCCAAGTAATGCCTTTCTACAAATTGGAATATGGTTTTCGCCGCAAAAAGTTTACAAAATTCCTCGCTGACAGATTATTGAATAGCCCTTTGACGAACCCAATCCTCATTGTGTACTGACTTAAAGTAATTGATAACGGAAAGGAAAAGAAACTCTGCAATGAAAATAGCTGCAATGCAATTTTTGTGGATGAAAAGCTGAAATTACAGACATTCGACATCATTAGTTTCTTTTCTCAAGGTAGGTTTTTTTTTTGTACGTGGGTGTTTTAAAAATTCGTTGAAAATCAAACATGTTTTAAAATTCGGCGATGGTGAATTTTTGTGTTTTGTAAGTCTCTTAACAATGCCTAGTAATCAAAGTGGGAATATTTATTAGGTTGAAACTTCCCTATTGCTGGTTCAGGACTTCCAAACTGTGGCTCAGAACCTTTTCTAGCAAGATGATCATGCATTTCATTAAAAAGGTGTCTTTGTAACGCTGAAACAAGTGTCTGCAGTTTTCCTGCTGATTTGTGTTGTTCACATTATTTTATCTTATTCATTATATAGGACGAACAAGTACTGATTTTGACTTTTATTGCCAACTTGTAAAGTATGCGTCAATTGGACAATGAACAAGAAGTTAATTTTCTTGTTTTTTTTTTAGGTTGCCACAGCTGTGTATCTCAATAAATTGCAAAAAACCGATTTTGATGTTTTCCATCCTGCAAATCAAAAACGGAACTATTTAATTCCTTTGTCTCTGCTATTTCATAAGTTACGTAGAAAATATTGATTTGTATAAAATAGTTTGTATGTTTTATGTATGTACTAACAAATTTATACTCGTGGGCAATAAATTTTTTTGTCACATTATGCATTCTATGTTCTTGGATATTGCATTAAGTGCAATAAAAATTACCTATAAAATAAAAAATCTACTAAAAATGTATTCACACACACAGACAGACAGGATGATCTAAACTCATGCATCATTTGAGAAAATATTTTATTCTTAAAATACAATCAATAATAAATAAATATTTTGGGCTATAGTTGGCAACAATATATTTTGATTACACACGATACGCCATTTCTATTTTCTTTTTCCAGACATGCAGAGACTTTCAGCTGTTTTGAGTTTCTTGTGTGCTGTAGTTGGTTTTTTGCCAGCATCAAAGAATTTTCATTTATTAGGCACCACTTTTCAATTCACTCGTTTGAAACCATTGGTAAGAACTTCAATGACTTCCAGATGTTTCCACACCCAATCAAAACAACGCAAAGACCTCATTTGGCGTGTGC